>JABFQC010002031.1:0-17222 GCA_022817085.1 Psilanteris sp. ZL-2020
TTCTTATACCCCGCTTCATCTTAATATAGTAGAAAATGGATACAAAAAATTTACATTTCTGTGGACTCTGTTTCATTTTATATGAAGGCACTAAATATTATATTCTTTAATTTTAAATGAAATATAAAGTGAAACGCACCTATAAAAATATCTATCATCTATAAAAAATACCAATCATTTGCGTGCAGGCATTTAGAAAAGTGTAACTCTATAATATTTAGTTATTTGAGTTCAAAGAATCTCCTCTTGATCCATTTTATATGTCTCCTATAAATCCAACTATATGTCTGTTTTGAAGCATAATTTTATTATTATTCCGGATAAAGCTTAACGATATATAAACATAAATATCAAATTGGTGAATTATATATTACTATTGAAACGAAATTCAATATAATAGAAATTAAAAATTTGTTGCAAAAAATGTCCATTCTGTTTTATATCTTACAATAATCGTATTTCCCTAACAATTTTCTTTTGTTTGTGTTTTAATTATTCTAACTTTACAAATGTCTAACGCTTGCACGTAAACTTTGCCGCTGCAATAATTTGGTAAATATATACACATTGAAAAAACTAAGTAGTAAAGATTACCACATAAATAGTATGGATAACTATTTGAATGGTAATTATTACTATTTACTGATAAACGTTACAACTTAAATGGTAATAATTACGACTTGATTTTCTTAGTGTATATTTACGGTTTTCAATGAATATTATTGTTTTGATTTACTTTTACACGGAGACAAATCTTTGGTGAAATTTGCTCTCTTCCTAAGATTTTGTGAAATACATTTAAAAATGAAGTAATGATGTTAATTATGAAATAATTAATCTAATGACTATAATAAAACATATACTTTAAATCGTTAATAAATGGCGTTAGAAGAATCTTGTATTATATATTATAATTTTAACAGAAAGAACTTTTTTAGTTTTAAAATATTACATTTTTACATATATTTTAAAAAAAGTTTTGTTTTCAAATAAGAATGTCTTTTTTTTAAGAGTTAGACCGCTAACAAATTCATGGAAGGAATTAGCTAATCGCTAAACTGATTTTCGTACATTAACCAATGAAAAAAATTACAGACGTGATATCTGATCGTGATATCAAATAGTCTGGGATTTTTAGGGATAAAATCCCTAAAATTTTTACGGATAAGTTACATATCATGACAAAGATTGTACATAATTATTATTTTGGCGCAGCAAATTTTAAATTTTTTTCATTGTGTGAATAATAAAGAAATTTTAGTCGTTGATATGCAATGCAGAGATCTATTCCATTTGAAATTTAGTACGATAAAAAATATTTGCAAAATAATCAACTTTCTTAATTTGTCCGTATTTCATTACTTTTTCATTACATCTTTCTATCCAGAGACGACTAAACCCTAAAATGTATTCGAATGATATCGCAGAGAGTATAAATTTCAGACTACATTGGAATGATTTTAGATCTTTTGCTTGATCTATATCACATATTCTTTTATATATAGGTCTACATTCTTATATGAAAGACTCTAGTTTTCTAATACATTAAATCTGAAGTTGTTCCTGCAGGATTGAATAATTTACGTTTTTAGCAATATTTAAAATTAATATTTCCCAATATCTTTAACAATTCAAGAATTTCTGTTTCGATTTATGTGCATTTCCGTAAACGAGTTTATAATTTTTGATTTAGATAATTTGATAATTGAATTACAACTTATCACTAACATAAATAAATAATAGAATTATAATAAAAAAATGTTAAAGTTTTATTCGTATCACTTCCATTAACTGATATCTATTATCAGTAATATAGAATTAATGATTAGAATTTAAAAAAAAAAACAACAACCAATTAATTAACAACAATCAGTATTGTTATTAATATGAACTTTAAAATAGCCTTTGCATTAAACTTAGATCATAAAATGAATAAAATTATCGTAAATATCTTTAATTATAAACGTAGATCGTAATTCGTATTTAGTACATATATTTAATGTTTAAAATTTAACAGTGTTTTATCGAATTAAAAGGGACGAAAAGTAATTGTAGCTGTAAGTTTGCAGTAAATAAATCCAAACTAAAGAAGTAACCACTTTTAATTATTATTATTATCACTATTATTATAAAAAATATCAGCATTGATACCTTACCTACTAATACAAATTTATAATAAATTGTTTAAATAATAATAATATGAAAACTATATTTTAGAGCAAACCGATTTAAACGTATATTTTGCTTCAGTGATTATGTTAGATTATGCCGTTGGCCACACTTGTCGACCAATTGTCACTATCTTTTCATAATGTAAGGTGGCGCGCTCGACGGTTTAAATCGTTGAATTAAAACAACGGCAGGCATGCTCGAGATACAGAAAAATCACACGTGCTTTCAATAGTGAAAAACGGAAGGAAAAATTTTAATTCCGTTTCGCACAACGGGTATAGCAGAATGTAATTTTCGTACACGTGTTGCAAATAAATTTTTATCTGCAACATAAAACAGGAATAAATTCTAAAACATCCTTTATATTAATCTTAAGACTATCTCAAATTCAAGAATATGAAGATTATAAAGGAATTAAAGATCCGAGTTGTTAATATGAACCATCGCAATTAAAACTATAGTTTATTAACATTACTTGAATATAAAGCGGAAATCTAAAAAACTATGGCATTGCGTTTTTATACATATGTTAATTTTTCTAGCTAAATACTGTAATTACGTTTTGCCTATTTAAGTTTTTTCGATAGCGCCTTTAACTAGATTTATTGTACCAACCACTTCATATAACCATTTGAAGAGTATTCGTAATCAGCGCATTTGTTTTGTCTCGCTTTGTATCCTATACTTGGTCCTGATCTGGCAGTTTAGCATAACCTCATTAGAACGCCATTATAACCTGTCGGGTATATCCGGTTGTGTCCTAATATAGCGTGCATAATTCAAATTTTACTTGAGACTAATTACGCAATGTTGTTTGTATGATAGATACTTAATGCATTTAATTCATTAATACGCATAAAAAACAGAATAAACGCGCGTCACGGATTATTCTGAATTTCAAAGTCTAAATTAACAAGTACAAGATTAAAAAAAAATACATATTACTCATAATTAGAGCTCCTTTACAAGTGATTTTTTTTTAAATTAAACACACTTTGAAACGGAAAATTCATTAACTGTAAAGGAATTCTTTTGAGACATATACACATTAATTATATCTAAATCCGAAAGAATTACGTTCAAATTAAATATTATACCGTTTTTCTCGCTGCAAAATATATTTTCGTTTAAATACAACTTATATACCGGAGGCGTATAATTGGAGTCAAACAAATTCGGTGCTCGTCTTAATACGCTCATGCATAATAAATAATTTGTATATAAATTTAAAGCACGCAACCGTATTAAAACGTCGCAAACGTTTCGACCCGTTATTACCACCATAAAATATTTATTTCTTAATAATTGTCTAATAGTCCGTTTTATTGGTTTAATGGGTCGCGCGTCTCTGAATAATAAAAAAGTTTCGGAATAAAGGCCCGTAGGTAAGGTGCACAATCGGCTAGAAAATAGTGGCCGTTTATCCGAGAAACGACGCGCGGATAGGATTTTTTCGTATGAATTGCAATTTTTCAATAAGCCTCTTTTTTATTGCTCGCTGAAAGCATTCTCAGTGCGCGCAAAGTACCTTGGCACTTTCGTCTTCGCTCCTTTCTACACGGATCATCGCACCTGGTATCGTGCGTTCTACTTTCAGTTCCTGGCGAACGAACATCCTACTAAACTTAAAACGACGAAATTGTATTACGCGATCGATCCCCTCCCCCCCTTCCGACAATCTGGTAGTGAACACGGCTCATTACAGGGCCGTCGCGTAGATAGATATTAAGCGCGATTCTTCTTTACAATGGGTTTTGTGAGTTGCCGCGCGTCTTCATAATGTTTAATTTAACAGCAATAACCAAATATTTTGCGAACTCAAACCCCCGTAGCGCAATCTAATACGCAGCGTTAAGTTTCGGATTTGCGCAATGTCCGCGAGTTATTATAATTCGAGAATTGCAATTACGAAGATAATGAATTATTTGCGATAAATAATGAAAAGAAATAGCAAACAACGTTTTTGGTATTTTGTATATGTTTGTGTCTCTTTATGGGGTATAAAAAGAGACTTCCGAGTGAAAAAAATGATTAAGTCTGTCAGATACTCATGAGCCAACTTCTATTATTTTATTGCAATTCCTTTAATTGCCACTTTTCTCCTTTCGTCAATCGCGTTATTTCGTTCCAGACGAAATAAATTCAAATTTCTTATCACGCCACCAATCACGGCTGCAATTTTTATCAACGAATTAACACACCTCGTTTGCATACTATAAACGCACGCGTTCTACCCGATTCGCTTCTTCGGCCGTGCTCGCGGTCTTAATTTGATTGACTTCTGAATTGCAAACACGATTACATTGTAATTACATTATCGATGGGTGATGCACTTGGGACAGAGTGGCGGAACAACGAGCTTTCATTATTTTTAAACAAACGGCACGGCTGACGTCATATCTAAAAACTATCGCATTTGCGGCAGAACCTAAGGTTTCTTTTGTATATATAATCTAAGTTGAGCTGTTTAATGACAATTACCTTGCCTCGAATTCGATTATTCTCATTCGTGTATTTTCTTACGTATTGTGCGAATAACTGCAGTTGTCAAAGGACAAACTAAATTTGGCGCTATTTACATACCTGCTAAATTGTTTTTTTCAGCAAACAGAGAAAAATATCCTCGGGCGGATAATGCTCATACAGGGGTTCCCCTACCCCCCTAATCCTCCAACCATTTAAAAAATTTAACAAAACTCGCGTACGAGAATCATATAGTGACCTCAGCATCGTATTCTGTAGGTCTGACAGGCCGCAAAAATTGAAATTAACCAAAAATCGTTCAAACTTCGCATAGCAATAGTAGCACCGATTATGAGTATAAAAATACCCGTAATAGTCAGTTTAAAGTCATTCAAAGTAGAAAATGGCTAAGTTGAAAAATTTAATTTTTTAATGAGACAGACGTTTTTATGTGCCATTTGCAAATAATGCATATATATCGTTTAGAATTACGCGTTTAGACATGTTAATGCGATCAGTTATCGATAAAGAGTCATCTGAGATCGATTACGGAAAAATCATTTTTGGCCATTTTTTAAAAAACTCTGAAGGGGAAAAAACCTAAAGAAAATGGCAATTTTGATCGAAAAATGAAAATATCCCAAAATTGTTCAAAATTCGCACAGCAATAGTATAGCACCGATTATGAGTATAAAAATACTATATCGAGGCATTTCGCCGACATGGGTTAACGACGTTTTTTCTATATATAGGCGATTTAGTCGATTGTCTTTGGATAGAAATTGGCTTGTTAACGTTGGTTAACGACGTCGTGTGCAAAATGATAGTGTCGATATTGATTCAGCATTGGCTGTAAACAATCGTCAAGCAACGTCGATCAGACGTCATTTCGAATGTCAAGTCATTAGTTCGTCAGCATTTTTTGCATGCCCTAGTAGAAATTTGTTTAATATCTCGTGAGTTACTACAGAATTTGTATATAAAATTTCTAGTAACTCGCGAATTACTTGAGAAATTTCTACTTGAGATGGGTACGTATCAAGCGTGAAACAACGGTCATTCGATAGATACGACGACGTTCAACTAGTGTTGCCAACGCTGTTGCAGCGTAATTCAAATATACATGTTTATATATGTTATAGAGCCGTAGCACAGTATTTTGATGACCATTGTCGAAATATAAGTTTGATATATTTAAAAAAAAATATATATTCAACGAACATTTCGTCGACATTCCGCGATGCCCAGACGATAGTTAGACAAATATATATATATAATACAAATGATTCGTTGCGAGAAGTTAAACGCGTAGCGATGCGAATTTATAATTGACGAAATAATATGATTGCGAGCTTTACGAATGTAATTTTAATTAGATTTGTTTGTTCTGGCGGTTGTATTTGTTTGCAATACAATTAATTCTTCTGTGCTTCGGATTCGACAACAAGGCATTAGATGAAATCAATTCGAATGGAGAATTCGAATAAATAAAAGTTTTACCTTTTTGGTCTTTTGAAGTCAAATTCAATCGGATAAAGTAAAAAGAATGTTAATTTTACATAAATTGTATATGGCATAAATAAATTAAAAGCACGAACAAACAATTAAACAAGCTAAAACAAGTCGAACAAACGGACAAAAACTAAACATAAATAAATAAAAACAAGAGCGAGAAGAAAACTACTGGTCTAAAAACTTGAATTTAATTTTCATTGTACAAAATCCCTTTTACCACAAAGAAGAGTGCATTGAAAAAAAAGCCGTTCTTTATTCATGGAAGATTGAAGGCAATTTAAACAATTTGCAAAAGGCGCATACAACAGTCAAATGGGCCTTTGTGCATTGGAATTTGATTAATTCGTCATCCATTTCTATCTCCCTGCGTGCACTTGAATAATTGAAACAAATCATTATATTTGTTAAACAATACAAATTTTCATTTACATTATCAACGAATTTAGACGTTTCATTTGCATCGAACCCAAATCATATGCATTACAAATATATATCATATTAAAAATTATATAAACTTAACGATAATTCTTTATATTTGCAAACTAATTCTTTAAAGCAAATAAAAAACATCAATGTAGCTTTACGAAATTTAAATTTTGAACAAAAATAATGCATAAAGTAAATATGTTAATAATAATATTTGAAAGAAATGACAAATAAATTAAGTAAATACCATGAAAATTCCCTTAACTTTTTCAGAAAAATATGAAACATCTAAAGAATTCGACAAATATTCTTACATATGTAAGCATATTTATTTTGAATTTGTTTGCAGAAATGCATATAACGTTATGAATAAACTAATTTTGAAAACTATTAAATTGTAATTGGTTCAATTATATTACAAATAAACTATACACACATATGGACAATTACTGTTTTACATTAAGACGACAATAACCAATACTCCAAAAAGTGTATGTTGTTAATTAAACTGAATTATTTGAATTATTTCAACGTTATAAAAGTGAGAAACAACAAATAATTTACTCCTTTAATTAACGCATGTTCGTATGAATTCAATCGAAAATGTATTATTTTGTTGAAATTATCTATATTGATACTATAAATTGTATACATATTAAAGTAATGTATAAATAGAACGAAAACCGAGATTGGTTAAATAGAAAAACAAGTGAAATTATACTTATGAATCCTTTCACTTAGAATAGCACAGAGAAAAAGAATTAAATATCAGCTTATGCTTATATAATAAATGATTTGCCTTACTATAAATATAAGAAATATTTATATCTTTTTTCTCAATTTTTTTTAATTTAATTTCTTTCATTTAATCCTTTCATTTAATCCATCATATATAATATAGACATACAAATGTATGAAATGAATGAAGAAAATAATCAAAATCATCAAATATACACTTAACAATTAAAAGTATATGTGTTAATGCTCAAACTATACTAACATCATATTTATAATTTCTATATAATTATTTTAACAACGTTACAATCATCTCATATCATCATTACATACGTAACTTATATAATTTACAAATACGTTTATAATTTAACCTTTTAACAATATACAACATAGATAATATCACTTTGATGCATCTTCTTCCCGACATAAAGTTTATATATAATTTATTGTTGTATTATACATACTGTTAATTAATATTAACCTCAACAAACGTCAATTCAAATAACGTCACAAAATTCATATTTCGATTAATTTTATACGAGAATAGCGCAGTATCTATTTCAAGCAGCAATAGTACATATATATAACGCAGTAAGAACACTCTTCGATATTCACATACTTTATCATTCACATCGTATAATGTACCTTAATACGTGTACACATGCTCCGTATTAAGATCGAATTATGTTAATTGAGTGAGAATGTAACATAAATTGACGTTTAGTTTGATCATTGCTCCGATCACGGAACAGCCCGAAAAACTCGAATTCAGACAAATTGATCCGTGGAGAGTAAAAATGTGTTCGTCAAAATTCACGATGCAACGTTCAGTTCATAGATCCGTACGCACGAGACGCGACCTCTGGTGACTCTTTGCGGCAGCCATCCCTTTCTCTTTCTCCTTCCGCTTACGCTTTTTCCTCGGTCGTTTCGTTTGTGATTTTACCGCTGAACACCCACGTACTCGTAAGATTGTACCGTCGGCTCGGTCCCGCGACGTTTCGTACGTACGTTTTATATATGGTGACTTTTTCCCGCGTGCCATCTACGTGTCTCAGATGACGTTGACCTGACGCTTCAGTTAACTTCGGCTACCAAGAAAACTCGTATTTACTGTTGCTCTTTTGCTTACCAACGCTGACGTATGACAGCGAGACAAAGAAATACTGACTAATGTTCACTACTCGTTTCGTATCGCGACGTACCTCCGTGGGCATTAATTTTTTCCCAATGAATCATTGACAGCATTCAACCAATACTTGGCTGGTTCAGCCTTATCGGGGTGCCAACTTAATTTAGAAATGCTAATTGAAGTGAGACGAAAGATGAAAACACGGTGCGATGTAATGGAACGAAAAAGAATTTCGAATTATTTGAAACAGAAATAATAATTAAAAATGTATTGCGAATAGTACGAAACGTTAACTGTCAATGAATCGTGTTTATAGATACAGAAAAATAATTTTTCCACGGGTAGGAAACGTTTTTCAATTTCAATATTAATATCAGTATCGTTTTATTAATAATAATTCTGATCTTAAAATAGAGTTTGCCGTCATTAAACGTAGTGCACGAAAAGAAAAAATATCATTATATATAAGACGGGATTATTAAGTTTTGGTAAACTAAATGGTAATTGGTACAGTATACTTTAAGATCGCCAAATTTTAAGAAACAGGTTTTCATTTTTCTGACAAATAAAAAAAACATAAGATTAAAGATCAAAATAATAAAATTGACTTTTAATGACATTTCAATACATTACAATATAATAAATTAAATACATACAATGTAATTAATGTAGAAACCGCAAAAGAAAACAAGTCTTATTTTAATGAACTTTTTGTTGTTCATTTTAGGTTAGAATATTAAAACTTCATAATCTATGTTGATGATTTTTAACAAACTCTAGTAAACATAAAAATATATTTTTGTATAGATAAATATGTTGTAAATATATATTCCTAATGTATTATTAATGAATTTATAATATATTTGTTTATACAAAATTATATTGTAAATATATATTGGTACAAAATATATTTTAATGATATTTGTAATATATTGATATTTTGATTTTTACTATAGGGAATTCTTGTCCAAAATTTGATGAATTGATTAATAAAAACAAAGATAATATTTTAGTATATCGATTATTAAAATATAATGAAAGACCTGATATCATTTAATGAAAAAACTACGAATTGCAAGTATAATACTTAAAAATTGATATTTTCTTCTGTCAGTGTAGTGTGAATTAAACATACATTTTTAAGATCCGTTGAAATTCAACGCTTGGAAGTTCATGCACATAAAATATAATGATTTTGGAATAAAAATACATATCCGAAGACAGAAATTACTTGGCTTTTACTGTGAAGAAATCGGGATTGATTTGTGTTTCGTTATACGATATCAATCGCGCAACGCAAAGCGGGTGGCGTAGTCGTTTGTTACGTCAAAGGCTGTAATAATTCTAACTGCAGAATATGAAGCAAAGTGATTGCAGTTAGCGTGAAAATAGTGGTGCTAATGTAATACATTAATGTACTAAGTTGTATTTGTTGTTTCGGTATTGAAAGTTTGTAATGAAATCTTATTTTATTATTATTATTTTTCCTCAAAGGAAAGGAAATATCGATTCACTCACCAGAGGTTTTTAATTACTTTATGTAGTATGATGTAATTATTAATGAAATACATTTATACTTTTTCATTTAAAAATTAATTAGTTCTTTTCAAACATGCACTTTCACGATGATAATTTGTGAAATGTGAATTTTCAAATACATAACATTATCACTGAATTATATATTGGCGTACAAATTGTAATCTAAAAATGAAAAATAAATTACTAAAATTATGATAGATTTGTTAGTTTCTTAATTCTATTAAATAAAACGTCTTTATTTAATCACGAACACCAGCATTTAACAAACTGTCAAATATATATGTATACACATGTATATATATTTTGCAGAATTATATAGTTTGATTTATATTTGATTAGCGGTATTTTTGTGAAATTCTCAATTTTCTTGTACTTTTATATGATTATCATTTTTATACTTATAAAATTTGAGTTAAATCAAGTTATAAATGTCATTTAAATATAATATTTCGATAAAATATTCAGTTGTGAATTTTAATTCTACAAAATCATATAGGAAATGCTCGCTATATTTTGAGTTAATTTTTCATGAAGAAGGTGCATTATCAAATTTGTGTAATTTTAATACGTCTTTAGAACAATTTATGTCAAATGGCTTTAAGAAAAGAATTCTAAAATAATTGCAAAACAAAAATAGACTTTGCAAATTATTCTTCAAAGACATGAAAGCAAAATGCAAAATGATAAACGTAAAGTAATATTAATTGTTGAAAAATTGCAACAACAAATGAAAATTATCTTTGAACAATGATATCTCGTATTATTGATTAAGTGTGACTTGTTGATTCTATATATATACGAAAATTTAACCGCAGCAATAATAAGAAAGTTTCATTTTATCGTATTGCTTACATTGTTCTCGCGCCTAGCAATTTATTCGTGAAGACACTGAACGAAACAATATGATACCATTGTTTGACAAATGTCACGTTAGCGTAACGTTTATGCAACAACCGTTTCGATTAAAGAACGCGACATTTGATTCAACTGTATAATTTATCGTTTGAATGCATGTTTAAACTCATAGTAACCTAACGTATATATTTATAAAAAATACACAATCATGAATTAACATTTAATTCGGGATCTGCAAACAAAATAATGAAACAAAGCGTTGCAAAAAGTCAAACGCAAAGCGCTGAAACGAAAAGTAGAAAAAATATATAATAATTCAATGTTGAAGCTCGAGTAATTATCTTAATTTAATTATGATAAAAGTCAGTTATCGATGAAATCGTATATACGTATTATAATAGTTTAATGAGTTGGTAACGCTCGTTACCAATTAAGTACTAACGACACTCTTAGCAGATCCCTGAGCTGGACATTTTTATTCTCCATTTGCAAAACTTTCTATGAGTTCATCAAACTTTCAAACTGCTTTTCTACTTAGAATAAAAATATTAAAGCTGAATTTTGTCTAAAATTAAGGTGACGAAGTCCACTTCTACGGATAATAATAGAAGTTCCGTTTGAGTTTAAAATGTAAAATGCTATTTAAAAAAATAAATCCCCTTTTTTTAAATCCACATTCGGCATGAAATATCCTTTTAACATAGACAGCCTTTAATTCGATAATTTCCGCTCAAATTGACGGACCTGTTTATATCATTTTCTTGTCGAAATTAAATGATTTATACGAGATGATTTACGAATAGCCGTTAACGTGATTGTCAGTCGTAATTCAGTGCGAAATTTTTCGGCAATAATAAATTAAGAATCGCTTTGATGTACTTGTATGACAATAATAAACTATGAGAAAATTAAAAAAAAAATAACTTATACATTTGCAATGCGCGATTTTTGAGTTTGCGAATCTCAAGTTTCTAACTTCAGTTCGAAAAGTACCATTAATTCGTTGATCAGAACTGACAAAAATAATATATTTTTCTCGAAATCATGGGTAAATCTAATTACCCATGACCCCTGGCAAAAATCGAACTCAATTTGGCCTGGCGGGAATTGATTGTTATGCCCCTTCGATAGTCTCCTAATTTTTCATCGTCTCGAGTTTCGAGAAGTAGTCGGCGATAAATAAAGAGTGTATCAGAATACTGACGAAATTCAACATAAAGTGATTCCGATCCATTGTACGTCAGTTAACAAAAAGCAACGAGCCGAAGTTAAACCTACCTTCATTAAACTACCCTCAACCCTAAGCCACGTTCCATTCTGTCAGCTTCGATGAGTAAGATCCAACTTTAATCACGTTCGCCGTCCGCTATATGTACATATCTATGTATTCGATATAGAAATATATATATATATATATATAGATATATACACACATACATATATATAGATTATTTCGAAGGACGCAACTTCGTAATTCCATTTATTCCATGGTTTTCTCGAGAACTTTTAGAGGATACGGTCGAAGCTTCTTGCAAAGAAGAAGTTTTGATCGAGTAACTCTTTGTTCGTCCTCCTTCGCAAAGACAAAGAGGAACGTAACGATAATACCGTTCCTTCGATGATGCCGCCAGACTAAACCTAAGCACCAATTATAGCAGACCTTTAGCAGACTTTTGACAAACTTTTTACCCGCAAAGCTCGAATCTTTTGTCCCCATCAGACGCACCTGAGTCTCAACAATATCAATTTGATGTTGGTGAAATTGTTTATTGTTCTTGTTGCCGAGTAAATCTTTAAATTCAATTTTAACTTGATGAAGTAATTTACATTTTTTGGTGTTAAACGCGCTGTTTCCTACACATCAAATATTGATCGTTCATCTGATCGAACGCTTCGGTTATCATTTAAGCGTTTGACGTATATATAAAAATGATTTCCGAATTAAGGCGATACAGTTCATTGTTAATTGCATTTGTTTTAACATCTTAATTACATCAATTGCAATTATTTGCGTTGTGATTGTTGATTTCATAATAATTTATGGCAAACGTTTGTTCGAGCATTTAACATTTTGTTGGCACCATTGTTTTAGCACAATCGTTGAATAAAATTGATAATTATATTTAAATGGCGTAAAATTATAACGTCTTAAAACGCTGCTGAAGTTTTATATCCTCGGTTATCTCAGTCATGGCACAATACCAAGATTTTGCTCATAAATTTTTATGTGTATCACTCGGGATTCCGCGCGTAGTGATACAACATTTTACGTTGATCCTTAATGGCGAATAAAAATACATTTATAACGAATTAAACGCTTCCGGCACTGAAAACAATGTATTTAAAAGCTTTTGGAACGGTTCCTACATTATTAACGCGGATAAAAAATTTGTAAAGGAAGCTAGACTATTTCATTGTTCGTTTCTTTTTCGTGCTCTGACTCAAGCTCGAACTTTTTGCGAAAACCGAAATTCTCGATGGCCATTAGGACTTTGAGTTGGTTTGAAGTATTTGGAAAACTTTATCTCATAGTCGCAAAGTAGAAAGTATTTAGAAAACTAGTTAAAATTTGAAAACAATTGTCCAAAGTTGTTTTAACGTCGTGTCGCGTTTTTAAGCAAAAGAGTGTTCGATGGCAAAAATTTTGTGATTTTATTAATAAACTTGCGAATTCGCGTGCGTTTCTCGACGCATGACATTTTCGTTCTGCCGGCGATACGAACGAAAACTGGAATTTTATAAATGGCGATGCGTGTTTTATTGACAATGAGTTGTCCTTCGTGAACAATGAATATGTGTTTTCTGCGCCGACAAATTATAACTTGTGTTTCCAAGAAGAACTTTACACCTGAATCAATTTGCTTTTTCAAAATTCCTACAGCGATTGTAAATTATTTCAATTTGGATTAAAATTTAATTGACAAACGGCCAGCGTATAATTGCAATTTTAATAATTTATTTACATGCCATATATACAATAAAATTGTGACAACACAAAATGTATACACGTAGAAAAAAATTATAGCATAAATTGCTATACTTCTGCATTCTGAGGATATTTCAGTTAATGTTATGGAAATTACTATACCTTTTTTATAGCAAACTTTCTTATATGATATAGTAAATTTTCTTATATGATATTGTACTGTGCAAACATTTTATAACAATTTTTACAATATTACAAAAGTAATCTTGCATTGTTTTTGTTTCGATATTCTTGGAATGCCAGACTTATAGTAATGTTTAATATAACTTTTTTTACGTGTACAATTATCATTCAGTTTCAGGACGGAATTCATCAAGATGCACATAAAAATTGAAATAGAATTTAATTTTTGTTACGATAAAAACTAACAACTACACAGAGAAAATATATGTCCAACTATTTACTATTTAATATAACAAAAGTGGGATATACTTAAAAATACCATAAAAATTACTATATAATGTATTAATAACTCTTGAATGCTGACAATATTATATTCAAATATATTTCGATGAAGAATATTTAATTCAATAATACAACAAATATAACTTGGTCATATTAAACTCAAATTTAAAAACCCATTTCACAATTCTTTCTGTGTCGATTGTACTTTTAATTACCTCATCTTGATAATATATGTTTCGAACGCAAATGCAACTAAATCATTATAAAGATTGTAAACTTTTTATTTGTTCTCGGTGAGTTATATTTGTTTTAAAGAATTCTGATATGGATAGAGCAAGGTAATTCAAATCTATTATTTACTAAATGATGATCTATATATATTCAACGAATTTACGCTGCTTTAAACTGTTAAAATAATCAATCTCTGCGGGATGTTTGGTTTGTGATTCCATAGGCTCTTAATGAATACCTTGGAATTTAATATCCTAAATTGCTTTGTACGATGGTATGAGCTACTGGACATAGTACAAAACAAACTTTTGCATATTCGCAAATAATTCGACGATTTACATTATTTTTAAGCTATTCGTTATAATATAATTATTGTAATCATAAACGAATTGTGAATTGTCGTCATAAACGACATAATCAACGTTGAAAGAATGTTTAATACGATCCGCTGAATGCATAAAAATTTGTAAAATAACTTAATGGAATTACGATAGGGAATTGATATTTTCATTAAATTCGTTTCAAAACTTTCGGAAGATTAGCAATATTTGCATCATCATAAAGTAAACTCGATAATCTATGACAAAATATACCCGTCGTCAATAACTTGAGTAAATTGTGAAGTCACCTCGTTCCTCGTTGACTACGCTTTTGTTCACTTTCTCTCATTAATCCGGACTGAAAAATTTAATCAGCCGGATTAGATCTAAACTTCTTTTCGAAAAGGCATTTTCGTAAATGCTATTAACCGGGATCTGATAAACCCGACCTGATTCTGATTAGAAGTACAGCTCCCAAATCAAGTTAAATACAGCCTTTCAAGTGTTTGATGATTGTACATTCTTTACAATTTGTCATCAATTCACCTAGGTCGCAGTAGTTAAATTGAAACTACGCAGAATTTACTATATTGATTGATGTAATTCTTTGAAGTATTGTTCGTTACAAATTAAACCGGAATGGTATTTACAACAATAAAAAATGGATACCAGTTTTTGCAATATTTGATTCGTTGATTCGTTATGAAAGTCTATTTTTTATAATTATTATATAAAATTATTCTAGAAAAATATCGTTATTAAGGAAAATATGTAATTTCTGAAAAATCTATCCAACTATTTTGTTACAACAAAATCGGGGGATTTTACAATAGCATTTCAAAATTTTAGTTTTTGTATGTATACTTTATTTGATCCATTAATCTTGCCATTATACAAAAATAATCATTTATTATTATATTATTTTACGCATATACTTTGTGCTTGAATATATATGCAAAAGAAATCGAAATAGTACATTTTTGCGCAAATTATTATTATGCTAATTTGATTATTTGATTAATGCAAATTTTGTGAATAAATAGTAAAATCAAACCATTGTCTGAAGTGTGATAAATGCACGGCATATTGAGCAAGAAAGTTTTGAGCTTTATTTTACCATATTTTTGAAACTTACATGTAATGCAAGAGTTGTAGCGTAGGGGAGAAGGGATTGAGGAATTTTAACAAGTTGGTTTCCAGAAATTGCATTGAAGTGCGAAGTACTTTTCGTTGAAGTTTTACTTAGAGTTTCGTTTGAGTAAAAATAAGAATATTGTTGTATTTTCAAATATATATTATTGTCATTTTTCAACATCCATGTTCATGATTTTGATTTATAATTTAATTTATCAAATTGGACATATTCGAATTTAGAAATCGTATATACTACACGGAAAAAAATGAATAAGTTACGACAAGCATACTAGTATGTTTAGCTCAGTATTGTTACATTATAGAAAAAATATGATTGAATTAACCAAATCAGTTTCTTCAGTCAAACTTATAAGTATGTTAAAGATTTACACTAAATATATTTGATGTTAACCATACACTGTGAAAACAAACATTTAACAATTTACTATATATTATACCAAAAGTGGACGATATGTGAAAACACAACCAAAATTACTACATTATATATATTAAAATTTTCTACATAAACTTGAATATATTATTATGTGTATTGCCAATTTTACTACATTATATAGTAATTTTTCTTGTATTTTCACGTATCGTCCAGTTTTGACAAATTATGTAGTAAATTGTTAAACATTTTTGGAGAGCAGTGTACAGTATGGTTAAATCAATCATATATTTGATCCGTACGAGTATTTATAAGTATTAATAAAAACCATGAATTTTGTTTTTATTAATCCGTTTTTTATATATATTAACAGAATTTAAATATTAAATTTTCTTTCACTTAATTGTTACTATTTCATACAGTTTTTTGAACCTAACATCTACACTGAAAGAAATGATGTATGAAATATTATAACGTATACGATGAATCCTATGATGGCAGTGTTATATTGTGATAATTGCAGAAAAGTCAATAAGCACAATTTAAGTTTTAAAAATTACAACGTGAGGTGCATTTATTGAAACATTTTCAACACATATTACAACATTTTATGCAATTATATTGTATTAATATAATATTAATATAATATAACTGCAGTCATATCCCACACGGACGAAAATATACGTAAATATATATAAAAAATATATTAAATATATATATTTAATATAAATTTATTATATATATAATATATAATTCAAAATATATATTCCATTAATATTATAAATATATATAAAATATATGTCACATATATTTATTATGTATATTTTATATATGTCAAAAATGTATAAAAAATATATGTCACATATATTTAGTATGTATATTTTATATATGTCGAGAATATATATAAAATATATTTTT
>JABFQC010002032.1:0-17216 GCA_022817085.1 Psilanteris sp. ZL-2020
GTCTGGGTACTTATAACAAAACATTCGCGATACTATCGCAAAATTTAAAAAACATTTATAAACTAAAAAATTAGTTTATAAATGTATACTTTTCATAATTCATTAATAAAACTTTTATCTTTTATATTACAACCAAGAATGAACAATGTGATGCAATTGATTATGAGTACTGATATAACGAATCATATAACAGTATACTTAATATAATAAGTATAATATAATAAGTTATATATTTATGAACTAATAAATTTATTATTGATTTATAGGTTAAAGATTTTAAAATGTACAGAATGTACAGTAATTTAAAAAAATTAATAATTTTAAATACAATTTTTGTCTTATAAATATTTTAATTTTAAAATTAATGAGCTGGACGTAATAGAATCATATTACAATAATTTGAAATATAATATAATTTATGAATCATATATCAACTAATTTTTGGTACTTAGAATTTACCCAGAATTACAAATTTATACTTGTTTAACAATTTTTATGTTAATATTGTTTTATGTTAATTTTAATATACCAACAGTCTTATTTTGACCTGAAAATGCTTGAAACAAAACAATCATATTTTTTCTTAACTTACTAAAAGATGATTAAACAAATCAGGTTAATAAAAGATGAAAATGGAAATGCGTGCTTTTGAGTTCGGCAGATAGCAGATTTATAATTTTATTGTAGAAATCAAAAGTTGATGCTATACAATGTGAAAAGAGAACACGACTAAATTGCAACAGAGGCCATTTCTAGGTTCGAAACAGCGCGAGAATCGAAACCACTCGAAACGTCATAAATCGCGCTTGCTTCTTTTCAAGGTACATTCAACATTATTTTTCGCATTGAGTTGAGTATTAACAGTGTAAAAACGCAATTACAAATCCGTCCATATGTACGCGTAACATTTGTCGATTGCACAGACAAGTTACGATCCACTTGTCATCGAATATAAGAGAAGCCCGGCCATTTTCCCGGTTACAATTATTAAGCGATAGATTTCTTTATCTTTTATTTCATCATTTTCTTTGCTATTCTGTGTTGCTATATCGTAGCTCTGGAGGTCACAGTACGCACATTAAGTTGTTGTACAAAATTTCATTGTACGACACAACGTATTCCCGTTTTTGAATACGTTCTTATACCTACAAGAATTATTTGCTAAAACGTATCGCAGCATCAACAGCGTTATCCATATTTGTCTCTGACGGTATCATTTCAATGTTTTATGTGAAAACGTTAATCAAGGTCTGACAGTCAATTTAATAAAATATGTTAAAATTAATTTCTTCTCATTGCCCCCGAAAGTAATAAAGTTAGGAATAAAAAAATAAGTTGCACATTTATTATCATTAAAAAATTATGTTAATTGTTGTTCGTTAATACACTCGAGTTGCGTTGTGCTTTGACAACTTTTTCACAAAAACATATCTCTTATTATCGTGCTTGAACTAACAAAACAGAAAACGTTACATCAAGCACAGTGTTGCACATACACGCATGAATATTATTTATATACGAATGTTTATATATTTAATTTCATTTGCAGTCTACAAAATCAGTCATGCGATTCATTATTACTATAATTTTCTAATTCGTTAGTTCAACAATGAATACCAGTCACTCGCGTTGCAGCGACTCATAAGCAAGTTTACACCGATTTGTAAATAACAAATTACGAGGTTTGTCGATCTAGAATAATTCGATCGAACAAAAAACTAATAACATAAAATTACGTTGACCATTGTAAAAAAGATAACATCAACAACTTTATACGAAGGTTGACTTGACACTTCGTATTTTAAAATCAATATGTATATTAATTTCGAATTTAACATTACTATTCGTTTCTAATAAGCAATTAAACTAGAGTATTCGATTTACAAAAAGTATCGCCGATCATCTTCAACATTTACAATAGTGAAACTTTAACAATAACGCAAGAAGAACTAATAATGGCATAAGATACACCGAAAACCAACTCTTACATAATGTAAACTCTCTGTTAAATTCGTTTAATAAATCTTCTAGTGGAAAATGTGCTCCGAAAAATTTATACGGAAAGTTCGTTGAATTCAAAACGCAAAACAAAACAACATTGCTGAGTTGTAATCAACAGTAGAGCTTTGACAAATGATCTCATTCAAAAGCAATTACATCGTCTAATCTTCAATTACACGCGTGCAAGAATTGGTCTTCACAATGATCTTTAATTTAGAATATTTACAGATATGGTAAAGGTAATTTGATCCAGAAAAAATGTGCAAATTCTTAAATACACAAATTTAACTAATCATTATTAATAGCTCCATAGATCCTTTTATGAATTAGCAAGTTTGTTTCGAGTTGTTTAAACATCAGGATCTAAAACACGGACGCGATATTTTTGGAACAAATGTACAAATAATGATTAAAACAGCACATATACATATTATATATATATATATATGTACAGCAATAAGTATATTATCTGTCGTATAAAAAAATAAATACAAAGCACAATTGGTACCGATATCGAATCACGATTCGGAAATAAATACTAGATGTTTTGAAACGAACGATATTTCGCTGACAGATAACGCTGCTGAACCGCGCCAGTCGTTATACGTAGTTTCCGGGACTCCACGAAGTGGGCAACTCAAAACACTAAAACGCAACATAGATGGCTCTGACTCGAGCGAAAACACCGATGCCCAACCCCAGTTTTAATTGCCCGCTTCAAGAAAATTCGGTAAATATTTGAGGCAGGTGGCGACAGTGGTTTACAACTATCCCTGCGACGCCAATTGCAACTAATGATTTACACTCAATTTTCTGCCCCTCGTAGTGTCCGCGCGAAATAAAGGCCTGTTCGCACGCGAGCTCGCACTTGGATTCGTTAAATATCGACGTTGAGCTTCGTTCGAAAGGCAAACCAACGCAAACTCGTTGCAACTTTTGTGATTAGTGAACTTGCTAGCTTGATACTGATTACACGACGTGATTCTCTCTGTTAACGAAATCAAAGTTTTTAGGGAACGGGGAGAAGGAAGTCACAAAGAATGGATTAATAATTTGTGTGTTTTGCAAATTGGGATGAGCGGATGAGGTGGAGCCTTTGTTTTTTATTCAAATGTTAGCGCGATTCGTCGAGCGCAGGTGTGAACTACCCTTAAAACAAGTCAGCGAGTAACCTACCAAGATTCCATCGTGGTAGGTGACCCTATCACAATCGTACTGTCGCGGGTGATAGTCAAGAAGCATCACCAACGACGCGTCGCAGACGATGTTAGATCATCAGCATCGTCGCCAGCGGCGCCACAATGCGCGTTATTTGATCGCTTAAGGTACGCAGAGACACTCGATGCCGGGACCGAGAACAACGCACTGCACCTTTCAACGCACCACACTCTAGCACCTCTACACATTGCAATTGTCATGGCCTATGGAACCTGCGAAATAAATGAATTATTAAACCGGGGATCAATTTTTATTATTATGTACGAATGAAACGGATTATCGTTTCATAAATTAATCATAAATAATATAAGCGATATTCATGATATTGCAATTGGAAGTTCAGTACATTTAAAAGCAATTATAATAATGCTTCGTTGTAATTATAATTAGTAATTATTTATACGCATAGATATTATATGTGATATTATAAATGTTATGATTAAAATATACTAATTATACATATAAATAAATCTTTATTTAATATATCAAAATAATTAAGGTAATTGAAGCAAATATTTGTCAGTTGGTATGTGGTTTGGTACAAGTGTAATCATATATTTTTAATATCAATTTCTTTATGTGCATTTAAATACATACACGTAAGGACATTAAATACATATACACATTTTATTTTAACTCTCTATTGGATATTATGGTAAACAAATTTAAATTAAATTTATTAATTAATTAAAGCCAGAGGAACGAAGTGTTCGATGCTTACATTATGTGCATTTTTAAATTAACAAGGATGTCAATGAAATTGAATCCATTAAGAAATTAATTGTAATATATGAATACAATTTTGAAAAATACGTATTGATATTTGAGTATTTTAAACTTAACATTTCACAATACATTTTAAGTTAAATAATGTAGACTTCCATAATTATTATGTATGCTTTAGTCGAATAACCAAAATAAAAGAATATTATTCGCTGATTTAATTTGTAATAATTCACTGCGTTATAAATACATTTATAGCGTAGGTTTATATTTCATGTCCATGATATAATAATTTTAATTCACAATATTCTTTTGTATTAAAAAGGCGTATCGCCCTAAGCAAAATTGTTAAGTAAATAAATTTAATTGCGAAAACTCATACGTTACGTTCGAAATGGACCGTTTTTTTTACGTAGCCAATAAAACTACCGTCTAATAAAAGTAAATTATAAGAAATCTGGAAGAAAAGTACCTCGTGAGGTGTCGACTGTCCTCGTGAACAGCCATTTCCGAGCTCTTAAACTCATTTAACTCTTTTCTTATGGCCGCCTTATCTTTCGGGGTTAAACGAGTCCAAGGCTTATCAGCTCGCCTGTCGTAATCATGAGCTTGCGTTACCTCAATATAATCATTAAACCTGATGATCTGAAAATGAAATGCGACATTGTTTGACTTTGCAATCGAATTGTATTTTAGAGCGGAGAGTCTAAAACTCGCGCGAATTCTGGATGCACTCCAATTCAAGTTATAATGCAAATATATTTTACGAGCGCGAGTTTGAATGCATAAAGAGCAAGTTTGCCGTGTTTTTATACCTTTTTTTCTTTCAGCTCTTCCACAGTCGGTCGGAAGCTGAGTTTTCGTAAAAGGTACCGCTTCTTTTCCTCCTTCTGCTTTTTTTCTTCGGCAGGAGTTTGTTCTACAAAATCAAACAAATATTAATATGCAATCGGATTATTACGAAAAGCTATCCACAACTTGTTTCTTTGTTATCGATTTTGTACTTACTTTTCAATATGTTTCTTTCTTCCAATTCTTCTTGAGTTGGTCGCATACTGAGTCGTCTGTAATTAATATGAAAACGTATAATTGGCAAATAAAATTAAACAACTTTTATTACAGTCGTAACATTTGTAACGCTAGGACCGATTTTTCATCATTTCAGAACACAAGAAAGGAAACTTTATTAATTTTCACAATTAACCAATTACAAACTATATAGTCGCGAGTATCATTTAATTATAAGTTTTTAAAACACTAATTCCATTTTAATCCGTTAGAATATACAATAAAGAACGCAATTTATTATTTTGCCTTAAACATTTGTGCATTATTTTGCGAATAATAATTTAACAAGATACAAAATTATCATGTTTTTCACTCCAAACTTAATTTCATAGCTTTATTTTATCAAAACTTTATTAAAAGAGTTATTCACTTTGTAGTATTTCGTAACAAACATTAATTTTCTTTCCGTCGTGTCGTCTCCTCCTTTGATTGAATTTAACATCAACAATTCCAAAAATACCGAATCATACTCCACGCGCCTTATATCTATAAATTATAGTAATAAATAAATTAATGACTAATGGGTTTGTTTGCTCTATTATCTGATCAATTTTCAGTAACTACGGTGTTTGAAACTTCTCGTCGCGAGTGTTTTCGCAAAGTCCTTTACTTCTTTGTTATCTAATTAATTAAGCAAACCCCCGAAGCTCCATTTTTACCAGCAAATAACAAATTGATTAACGTCGTTCTGACGCAAACCAATATTCTGACCGTTTTAAAAAATGGCCACTTTACTACGATGCGTGTATCAAATATTTAAAGACGTTAGGAAAATATCAAGACAGGTTTAATTTAGAATTCAAAATTTAAAAATAACATACAAGGAATCCCGAATTTCGATATCGATTATATAAAACACAAAATAACGTCGCCTCGCAGTACGAGCATTTACGCGTCTAATTATAAATAATGCCTCGGACGAATTAATTGGCGACAAACGTACGCATAACAAAAACAGTTTGCTTCCAAAAAAGTCCCGCTTCGTACCTTATGAGTTTCGCTCCGATAGCTTCTTTCGTTTCCTGCCTCTCATTATCGGTCTGCAGCTGCAGGATATTCCTGTTGATCAGTTCCTGGCGGTCGGGCCGAAGCGCGAGTTTCAAAGAAAGCGACTCCTTTCGTGCAATCTTGGCAGCCAGTCGACCTGTTACGAATATCCACTCGTTATAATAACATCGTTATGCGATAATTTCATAATTCCAAGCTCGCGCGGAAAGTCGCGTTTACCATCGCTCACGCGGGCGAAACAAACTGGAAATATATGTTGTATCATTTTCTTCGGCTTCTCGGCGTCGGTTATCGGTTTCGGCAATGTCATCGACTTTGAAAACCCGGGTCCCAATAAACCGATAACTATCATCGCCTACGATCCGTCATACCAACGAGGCCGACCGAATTCCGCGCGGCTTTCGCGTTTGCTTCAGAAACCGTCGTTCATTCGGCGACGCACGTGGTCCTGTTCGACGAATCGATGAGACAGCGGCGAGCGTCGCGTGACATAGCGCGCGTAACTCGGCGTCTACAAAAACACTGCGAGTCTGCCAGCGATGTTTGAGGATTAATATAAATCTCGAGTTGTTCGCGGAGCTCGGCGTCGGCCGCTTGCATTCGCACGTACGCGCGCAACTCCGCGCGGGAATATAATTAGTTTTGCGAAGGCTGATTTGAAATCTTAAGCAATCCCGAAAACGTAAGGATGAATCACAATTGAACGTTTGCGAAAATAATCGGACAGTGAACGTGAGCTTTATCTGACATTAGTCATGGGAGCGCGCGCGCGTGAGCTTGCAAACGATCTCGGATGAATCGTTACGAAGTTATAGACAAAGAGGAATCGCCCGCACGCGTCTTTTTTACGATCGTAATGCACGAAAAGCGCGCACGGTTTCGAAATCGTTTTTGAATCATTTCCATTTCCGTCGCGCGACTTCGTCCGATCTTCCTACCGACGCAGCCGATTTAACCTTGACCGGGATCAACGATCGCGAACCGGCGAACGTTCATTCAAGAATTGCTTTATGCGTCTCGTTACGCGCAGAGAAGAGTTTTGTTGATTCAACCAAACTTTTATTTAACCTGGTCATTTAATATATTGTAAATATAACAAAATTTTGGTTGACTCAACAAAATGTTCTTTGCGTCTACGCGTAAACACTCGACGTGTCAGATATGCATTTCGATTGCTTATCATCGGAAGCTATTCGATCGTAAAATTTAAAGTTGCTTTTTTCGCGTTCCCTTCGAATTTGTAGATTTTCGAAAATAGAAGTAAATTTTCTCGCCATTTTTCAATTTATAAGACAAATACCTCCGCACCGGCATTGTTCGCTTAATTCGTAAACATTGGCTTAAAATAAACGTCCGTTTCGTACGCGCGGAACGGTAATATAAATAAAACACCAACAAACGGGTTTATTTTTTTTATTTTTCTTGTTTGTTTTACTTACTTTTTTCGTCATCGTAGTCATCTCTATAAAGAACTTGACCGTCACCGTTGTCACTTTCAGCGTTTTCTCGAATAACGTACGGGCTCGTGTTTTCTTTATTCTCCAAAGTGCAAGGCAAACCCAGCCCGAACCTCACCGGTCGATTGCTGCAAAATCAATAATCATTGTGATCATTATTACAAATAACACCGTCATCGGGTTGATACTTTCGTGAACCAATGTTCTATTCCTAAATGATATATGCCAAAATCAATAAATACAATTGACGAAACGATGATGCTAAGAATGCTAATTCTATCCAATGATCGATCGTAACGTACAATGAACAAAATATTGGCGCAATGTTTGCGACGTTTTACAACAATTGCAGGACGGGCTCGCGTACATATCAAATATTCTCGTACATATGATCGGCATTGTTGTTTATGGAATATCAATTACTGGATTATATTCAAAACTTTACATTAAAAAGCAAACCATCCCGCGATTACTACATTTTTTCTTTCTTTGCGTGAAGCTTTTATAACAACTTGCAACTAAACTTATTTTTTTGAAAAATATAATAATTATATATTTATACATATATTTGTACACTAAGAAAATTGAAGCATCTAAAATTACTGTTTATAATACGAATTTAGGGCTATATGATACAAGTCGCCAAAATTCACTCCCTAGTCAAAATTAATACTATTTTGACCCTAAAAATTTAGCTTCAAAAATTTTAAAGGTAAATGGTAATTTCGACTATAATTTAAACCTCGAAACGTCTAAAATTTCCCGTTTAGGTTAAAGAGATTGAAAATAGGTTCTAGATTTGATATTACAATTTTAAGCCTCCTTTCAAACTTTACAGCCTACGTTATTTTATTTTTTATGAATTTATTTTATTAAGATTATTAAATAATTCGAAGATAATAAACCTATTAGTTTAAACTTTTAACAGTAGATATTTATATATCTTATTGAAAAATAAAATGTTTTTATTATTTAAAATTATACTTTTTTCTGTTTTTCGTACTTTTTTTTTACTTTTAACGTGTTATTTGATAGAACCTATTTTGAATCCATTTGACCCTAAACGGGAAATTTTAGACGTTTCAAGGTTTAAATTAGAGTATAAATTTCGACTCGGGCTGTTTTTAACAGAAAAAATCAAGTTACAATGTAAAAACTGACGTTACATTAAAAGATATAATCTTGCAAATTTTACCATACTACATTGTAAACATGGGATAAAGGGAAAAAAATGTAAACAAATATGATAAATTATGGTTAAAACTTCAATAAATGTGATAAAAATTACCATACAATCTGATAAAAATAATAATATTTTCACGTATTTATTTACATTTTTTCCCTTTATCCGATGTTTACAATATTGTCTGGTAAAGTTTGCAGGATTATTTCTTTCAGTGTATAAAAATGTCTTATTTCTAAAAAAGATTTTTATAGAAAAAATAGTACAAGTGTCTTATTATTACATACTATTCTTTTGTATGAAAATGTCTCGTTTTAAGACACTTGTTTTAGTGGTGCGTTTACGCAGATATTTACTGAATTATCATAATATATTGCTGTTAAAAACAGTAAATTTTAACGATTTGCATTATATGGCCCCAAATTAGTATTACATACAATAATTTTCATGCATTATCTTTCTCAGTGTATTTATATCTTTATTTTATAAGCCGCGCTTAAGTACATCCAGAATAGTTCAGATTTACGGTATATTATTCTTTGAATACGGCGAAAGTAAATAATCCGTTTGACAAAGAGAGCCTTTGATTGGAATCAAGGTATGTCAGTCAATTGTGTAGCTAAATTCTATTGTACAGTTGATTTCATGAACCATCTAATAACGATAAGTGGACGTGATGTTTAAGTTAATGGCACTTTTCAAATATATAAAATATAATTCTATTTCATATACAGTATTAAATTTCGCACTGTCCTTCTAATTGTGAAATATCGAATGTACGTTTCGTACGATTTGCGAAAATATATAATTGACGAATATTAATGCAAATATTTATTACATCGTCAAAGATCGATAAAACATTGAAACGTCATTTTTTTTACGTAAGATTCAAACGTAATTATGTCGGATAATTGATTCGGATAAATGAATGAAAGTGTTAGTTATAGTTTTCGTCATAAAATGATTAATCGGATTCGAAAATAGATGATTTATGAAATGATTGGTTGTTCGGTGGAATTCCACAACGCTACATCATAAATTTGACAACGTGAAAGACGGAAATGTAAATGGTTTGCGTAATAAATATTTATACGTAAAACATCGTTACATTATAATTAACTTTAGGGGCAATCAATTTTGCGTTCGTAATTCACGGTTTGGGGCAAGAGGAATCTTTGGATGGGTGAATTTTTAATACAATCATAGGACGGGTTGATTTGATTTGTTTATATTCAAGGAAACCGACTGAAGTTTCTTATATTTTATAAATTGTATTCGTTAATATGAAAAAGTATGTCATTTGATTGTGTCATTATTGCAAAGCTTTGATAAAAATAACAACCTTGCATTAACTATCAAAGGTATGGAATAATGCATGAAAGTCTATATATTTATCATTTGAAGTAAATGGCCGAATCCTAAGATAACCGCCTTTTTAAATTCGACTCGGCAAAACTTCGACTGTTTTTGGCAAGTCGGAATGGCTTGTAGTTGAAAATGGAAATTAGATCTCATCCCTCCCATGACACCGACTAACAGAACAACGAGATCAGCTGAATGGCCTTGATAAATTTGATAAAACTAGAAGAGATAAGTTTTTTTTTTTATAACAAGTTTACGTTATGGCCAATTCTTTATTACTTTCTTTAATACAAATTTCTTTTAGATAATTTGTTTTCTAAATAATTGTTTCACGCAACAAACTCTATCATTTAATAAGTTTTCTAATTGAAGTTTATGCGGGCTTCTTATCAAAAGCATGCTCTTTTAAATTAAAACTTATCTTTATCGAACAAGCATATAATAGTAACTGTTTCGAAATGTTATTCATATTATTAGTTGTATTAAAAGTAATTATGTACGTTACATTGTAATAATAATAAACATTGTAATCTTTTAATATATACGATACGACTTTTTCCCTTCTTCTACGTGGAATAAATTCGTGTTGGAAGATGGAAAAACAAGGACCATCAGCACATTTTTTTTGATTTTATCAGAGTGGATTTTCCCCGAAGGATTTTCCTTAAGAACGGTGTTTATTATTATTAAATACATTTGTTATTGCGATAGTTTTATAAATAATTATAATTACATAATAATAACATATTTTTATACTAATAATATAAACATACTGGTAGTCGATTTGCCAACACGAATGCTTTACTTTCATTTAATTATTATTGTAAACTATTTTAGTATTAAAGTGCTATTTTCGGTGAATAAATTAATAATAAATATAAAAACTGCAGTCGGTTTACAACTTCATTGAACAATGAAATTGAAAATATACATGTACGGTAGTTTCAATTTTAAATACGAAGATAAACAATATCTCAACTTTTCTCATGCTTTGGAGTCAAATACATGCTAAAACATTTTCTAGAATAGAACATTCCGGTCCCCGGATCAACCGGCGCTGTGTCCGCGCATGCTTAATCAAAATTGATTCTGTTCAATTACCATATTCTCATCCTAGGCCTTAGTGGTGGCCTTCTGGTTAAGCATAAGAAAAATACGACTTTTACTAATGATTGAAAGTATGATTGAAAGTATGACAGATGTATGAAAAGTATGACACGTTTAACATATATACACAACAAAAAGCAACAAAAAACAAAAAAAAAACAACAACAACAAACGCATTATTATTTTGTTACTAGTCATTGCGTTTTTGTATCGTACTTTGTAACACTCCGCGGAAGTTTAAAAGTGCATACAAAACAATACCCGTATCAACTTTTATTCGGAACAAAGCTTTGCTGAAAAAGCGGGTATTTAATGCGAATATCCTCGAGATAATCGTAAAAAACATAGACAACGACGATTACGAGAGCCGAGAATTTTCTTTTTTTTTTTTTTCTCTTCATAACGAATAATTGATCCGGCTGAAGTTAAACGTAAACAATATTCAGGGACTCGACGCTTTATTGGAGCGCGACGCAAATGCAATTTAGAGCGGGGTTGCGTTGCGCGATTCCGCGTAAATAATCGTCGATCGGAACGCGTTTCGTTCAAGCGGACCGTCGCCTAAGCTGCTAAAATTGTACCAACGTTCGGACGGGATTGTAAAGTCGCCGTCGTCGCGCGGCGGCGATTATCTCGAGGCGTCGCCAATAAGGCCGAAAAGCGCCGATCGCTTCGCTCGCGCGGACAATCGGTGCCGCGCGCGGTCTCGCGAGTTGCGCCGAAAAACCTACTTGAACGACGCGTGCAGTTCTTGGCGCAGAGTCAGAGGTCGGTTCTCCTGAGTCGGTGTGTTCTGCGGCGTGCCGGGACCACTTCCGGACCCCTTCTTCTTCAGCGCGCTCTTCAGCGGCATCGCGTGGAATTTCGGTTCTTTTGCCGGAATTTCTTCGACTCGCGACGTGTCGATCGCCGGATCCACATTTGACGGCCAGTTCGCCGAACGAAACCCGTACATCGCGTCATCGTCCTCGTCCTCATCGACGTCCTCCTCTTCGGCTGCAAATTTTAAGCGTTTATTAATTTCGCGTTGACTTTGATTGTTTACATTTCGTAATTGTATTATTATTCAATCATTATATGCCTGTCAATGTTTTTCTTAACATTCCTTGTCTTTTGGTTTCAATTGGTCATACGCGGTGTCTTTCGTTTCTACACTGAGAAAAAATGTATTAATTACTATACCTTCTGGCATTGGCAGACTAATTCAATAGATGTATAGAAAATTACTATATAGTAAAATTTGTTATATAGTATAATAAAACTAGAAGGAATTTTGACACATTTTTGACACAATATTGTTGACACATAATATTGCTTTAATGGTATAATAATTTTTTAAATATCCTTCAAGATCCCTAGTAGAAATTTGTCGAGTATCTCGTGAGTTACTAGAGAATTAGTATATAAAATTTCTAGTAACTCGCGAATTACTCGAGAAATTTCTACTTGGGATATCATTCGAACGCAAGAAGGTATGGGAATTTTATATTATATTTTTTTTCTCCGTATATTTTGTATATGTATATATATACGTATCCTTCAACCAATCGTCGCTCATATTTTTTGTTCCATTTGTTTGCACAAAACGTAAACAAACGATTGCATTAACTTTTCTAAATTAATACGGTTTATTGTAGTGTTTTGATATATATGACTGTTTTGTAAACATATGCTTGTATGCGTGTAAGGTTTATTTCAAGAATGAATGAAGTGCGCAACTCGTGGTGTTATTTTTAAATTTAACGTTACGTTTAGCAGGCTTCTCCGACACGCGAGACGCCGCACAGTTATACTGATACGCTATTGATTATTATTATATATTATTCGACTCGCTAGAAATGGAACTTTCGACACCCGTGGCGTTTTCGCGCGCACGGATCGTCGAAACGCGTCGAACACATCGTTTGAACGTCATTTCACCGTGTTTGATATCATTATTTTTAACCTCAACGCGGCGCATAATTAATGCTTTGTTTTTGAATTTTTTGATTAAGATCAAAATTAACCCGAATATAGATGTCCTCGAAATGCCTTCAAGAAACAACAACGATCGACGGAGACAAACATTTGGAACGTAGAAATTGTATTTATTTATTTATAATAGTTTCTATTAATAACCGCCTCTTAACGTCTCTTCCAGGGACTGATTCATTTGGATAATGAAAAATCGTACCTTTATACGATTGGTGTCGCATTAATTCATATTTAATTAACATTAATCGATATTTACGTTCGATTAATTAATTAAGGGCAAAGCTTTAATTGCAATTATAATGATCGAAGTAATTAAATACGAATAAAACCCGACGTATTATCATGCGATAGAATATATACATTTTTTACCATCTTCTTCACCCTCGGCTAATGGCACCGACTGTCGAGTAATTTTTGTTAAAAGCGTGGGGCTTGGTGAGCTGAACATAGGCGGTGGTGGAATCGGGCCAATTTCGCTCAGGGGAATCGGTGGCTCTGGAAGTTCTGACAGCATCAAATTTTGCGACGCTATTGGGAAACACCTTTCAATAACTTGCTGATCTTCTGTCGTCGTATGCACTGCAATTCAAAAAATGCGATTTATTAATTTTTCATTCACGCATTGTGAATTGATTCTAATGGATATATATATAGATATATATCATTATTTAATATTGATATCATTAATTCTACATTTGGATTGTCGAGTGATTCGATTCGAACGTAACAACGACATCTTGTTAAATCGAGATAATTTACTGATGAATCAGAGGAAAACCATAAAAAATAATTATTAATAGTAAGTCAAATTTGAACAGCTTTATTAAGAGTATTCCAAAACGGGGAATATCGAAACGACGTTAATGTAAAATTCGAAACTAATAATCATATTATCTAAATGCACGTAAATTGTGAAGTGATGTTATTAACTAATCAATACGAATGAATGATTGTGATGGCGATTCATATATATAAATTAAGAATCGATTACAAGTAATATATAATATACACTGAAAAAATAATCTTACAAATTTTACCAAACTAAATAGTAATAGTAGGAAAAGTGAGGAAAAGTGTAAATAAACATTACACAATATCATTGTTTTTATAATTTGTTTAGTAATATTTGACATATTTTTACAAGTTTCTAACCATAATTTACCATATTAGTTATATTTTTGCCTATTTTTCCTACTATTATTATCCAGTTTAGTAAATTTTGTAAGATTATTTTTTTCAGTGTATAACGCGGCTATCGTTATTAAATAATTAGTAATTTATAATTTCTATATTAAACGTTTGAAAATTTACGTTTTTAAATTACGAATTCTTGCACGGATTATTATATTAATAATACAGTTATTGGAAGTCAATTAGATAAAATCGAATGCAAAAATCCACGGAAATCCTGCAATTAATTGAAACGTTATAATTCGTTCATTGTAAAAAATGTAATTTATTATTTTAATAACGTTTCTTACATATTTAAAAGATTAAGAGACTAATGAAATGGTTATTCTTACAATATTTAAGAAAGATTTAATTAATGAAAGTTCAGTATATATATATATATATATATGTGATAGAATTGCGTGTTAGGTACTAGAATATTAATTGGAATTTTCTTAAAAGTGTTATATTAATAAAGGAGATATAGCACAGTTAATAGATGATATTTCATTTGCATTATGCAGGAATCAAAATTAATTATTTCATGACTTAATATCAGTAATGTTACGTTTCAAATATAATTTAACAAATTTGTCTAAAACTGAACAAACAATTTTTCTGGAATTTCATATATGTTGTACTGTTGTACGGATCGATGCATACGAATAACCATTCGTAATTAACATTCAGTAAATTTGTTTTGATGCAATCAGGTAAACTATATTTGGTGTAAAGCGTTTCGAATTTGCTATTGTTTGCTATGCAGATGCTTCAACAAAGGTGGTGGGCGTCATGCGGTGCGATAAACAGAAGAGAAGAAGAGAGAGAGTTCAAGGTCCCATGAGCTTTGATTATAGGAAGTGGGTGTGTCTGATGACAAACTTGCAATTTTTAATTAATGTTTTGTAAAGGTCATCGTTTAATTATATACTTACAGTGACACTTTTAAATTATGACCATTAATACGGAGAACACTAAGAAATTATTCAACCTCTAGATCCATTAAATAAATGGCTTGAAATGAAAATATATCGTTGGACAAGATGCGAAACAATGTACAACGTTATTAATTAATTTGATTTTATGTATATATATATATATATATATATGTGTGTGTCACTTTTATATACATTATTGTTTCATTTGTTAAAACAAAGATATATATGAAATGTGATTTAGGCGTTAAATTGTGTTAGTACATGATATGAATAATACGTTAGTATATAACGTTAAACATATTTAAGTTAATACAAGAATAAGAAATAAATTTGATGCGTAAAAACACCGCTCAAAATATTTCTTATATATATTTTATATTGAGCCAAAGTATGGAATTTCAGATTTTCATTTAATTTGACATATTTAAATTACGTTGCTTGTAATTGACAGAAGTAAAGACAGTTTTTAAAATATTATTTATAAACAAATCCATTGGATAATTTTCTATACACAAATATATATATTTATCTATTATAAGCAAACGTTTTTCTTCTTATAAAAAATAAGAATATAAAAATAACACACGTGCAGCAAGATTATTTTAGTCTTGCAATGTTATAATATCTTGTCATAAATGTTATGACTTTATGTGAAGTTATAATAATATAAAACTGTTGAATCATCATACAGTTATTAATATAATAATTTTGTCAAAACCGGTGATGTATGGTAGAACAGAGAAAATTAAGTGATTTTGTAAGGACAAAAAGTAGAAATATATAAACATGTATATTTATATATAGAACAATGGGATAACTGAAAAAACTACAAGGTTAAATTTGCACAAGCTGAAAATCACAAAATGTAGAAGTTATTACAGAATAAGATAATAATTCATGGTAAAGTTTGTTATTTGCAAATCCCTAGGCTAATAGACGAGGAGCAAAGGTCAGACTGCTAAAATTCGGAAGAAGGCCCAGAAACCACAAAGAATTGGAGAGAAGCGCTGAGCCCTGGCATCGTCCAAGGGTCCTGAGTTATGAGAGAATCTCGCCTAACCTGGGACCGGTTGTTCCGCCGTCTGATCCTCGGGCAGGAACGGTGGTCTGGATTTGTCTGAAATATTGCGCAATGCGGGGGTGGAAGAATTGTCGACGTGCTCACCGCCGAACATAATCAGCCTCCGGGACTGGCCGGATATTCTAAAGTCCTCGAGGGTGCTGGGCCTGTTGGGCTTTTGGTCAAGCATCCCCGACGTCGGCATGCCCAACGTGGGGGTCCCCTGGCTCGTCGGCGGCTCATTGCTGGGCGACACCGCGCCATTGGCGTTCTGTTCAGTCTTATCTTTCTTCGGTTCTGCAACATTCAAATAACACCTTTATTATTATAATTATTAATACTGGCATTACTATTATTATTATTAGTATTATATACTAACAAAGCTAATCATTATTGGACCTCGTTTAAATTTATATTTAACTGAATTATATATATATATATATAATTATAAACTATTTAATTTTACATCAGTTGTTTCCTAGTAAAAATGAAAATCTATTATAAGTAGATTGTAAATGTATTTTAAACACATTTGTTGTATATTGATAATACATTAGGAATATATTTACAATATATTGCAAATATATTTTTATATTTACTAGGGTTATTAAATATTACACAATGGTATTTATATTCTAAAATAAGAAATATTATATAAATTTTGATATCAAATTTATATAACACGTATTCATTGAAATAGAACAAATAAGCTTATTCACTTATGCTATTCATTTATACGTAATCATTTTTTGTTGATTACTTGATTTTAGTTATTTCCAACAGGGGATTACAAAATGTAATCCTTATAGTTTTAAAATTAATTCCTTGGCTGACAAAGAACTAGTTAATATATATATATATATATATATATATATATATATATATATATATATATATATATATATATGCTCGCTATAGATCTAAATCAAACATGTTATAAACACTAG
>JABFQC010002033.1:0-17212 GCA_022817085.1 Psilanteris sp. ZL-2020
GGAAAAAATGCGCCCTTGCACAATTGGCCTCGAACACCCCGCAACCCAAAAAAAAAACAAGGAGTCAGCGAGAGGGCGGCCGGGCTGGAGGGGGAAAAAAAAAAAAAAAAAAAGAAAAAAAAAAAACAGCAAAAACGTCGACAAAGACGGAGAGCGCGCGAGAAGAAAAAGGGAAAGAAAAAAGGGCGAAAAAAAGTCGTCTGAGATGTACGGATACGCGTGCTCGAATGCACCCCGCCTAGAAACGGCCCTGTATCACGAGCGCGGCTTGCCTTCCCCCAGATTCCCCCACCAGAGGCTGCTCTTCTCCCGGTACCTCGAGGATAGCCCAACGAGGGTGCAACCGCCTAGGCTTGTCAGTTTAGTTACCGCACCACATAAAGGCATTGCGTTGTAGACACCGTTACCCGCAATATTCTTATCTTACTTATACCTTATTCATTCGTATTCGTTGGTCCGTTCGTCCGTGACCGTTCGTTCGGTTCGTCCGTTCGTTCTCCCTTTACGTTTTTTCATTTGTTTCTCCACCGATCGGACGCCCGCCAGGCACCCTTCGCCGTCGCAAAGCAACCCCGGACCAGCGCAGCCCAAGCGGACGCCAGGACGAGCAACCCGAATCTTCCTAATTCTTCCATTTTGGTTCGTGGCATCCGCGTGTCCCGTCCCGCCCCCGCACACCGCAGCCGCCGCCGATCCTCGTCGATCACTCGAAGGTCACCCGATCCGATCGTGCGGGACAGCAGCGGTATCGCGTATCGCCAGCCGGAAGTCGGTTCTTGGGCAGTGCGTAGTCGCCGTAGTCGCCGAGGACAGTCGGTCTGGTTCGTCGACAGGGCGCGGTCCCTCGGTTCGCTAAAACGCCATCCCCCGGGCCCGCTCGCCGACGTCGCGCTCATGGTCCCCCCAACGAGCGACCTTAGTCAATTCTGCCGCACTATCTAACTCACACGATTCGATCTAGCGCTTTGTCGTAGACACACATTGTCGGTACGAGTCGAACAACCTACATCCCATTCTGCCGCTAAAGTCAGCATCCTTCGCACGCACCACAACCTGATTTTCATCGTTAACCAAGACATCGGTATGTTTCATTTGTTCATTTATATATTTTATTATTGATCGTGCCGACGTTTTATTATATTATCGTTGATTATTGCGATTATTATTGTTGTTCTGTGATTATTTTGAGCGGCCGTGCTGGAAGTGAATGAGAGCGATGTGCGATAAACGCTTGGTTCAGGACGCGCGCTCGTCGGTTGCAGCCGAGATCCGGGTGCCCTTGAGAGCGAGCGAGACAGAGGCACCGGCTACGCGATCGACGATGTCGAGAGACGCGCGCGCTCGATGCCCGCATCCCTGGACTGACTGTTTACTCGCACAATTCGCTACGGTTGCCCTCGGGCAACCCTTTATTATGGCTCTGGTTATTGTTGTTGTTATTATTGTTACGTTGTTGTTATTATTATTATCATTATTATTATTATTACTGTTATTATCATTATGATTATTATTATTATTATTATGATTATTATCGTTATTATTATTATTATTATTATTCTCGTCGCGAAAGTCATCCCTCGAAATCGGACAAATCGAAGCCGCCTCGTCGCTTACGATTTTGCAGTGTTCGCGATAAATCGGTAACCGTCAGTTATGCGGAAGTGCATCTATAAATACGCCGACCATCTTATGTCATTGAGTCATCCGTTATTAATGGCGACTTTATTCTTAAAGTCGCGCGAGTTTGGTGCAGTGGATCGAAAGTAAAAAGTTGCTATTTGCAGCCGTCGCCGTCATTATTCTTATATGTCGGAGTCATCCGCACCGATCGAACGATCGGCGCGCTCCGCCGTCGACGGCCGGGTTTGCGGACTCGGAGCCGGTGCGATCGCAACGTAATGTAATAACTAACAGGTGGGAGGGGTCCGACAGAACGCATTTGGGCAAATCCCGTGTTTCTGTTGTCGGTCGCATTCACGCGCAACCGCGCCGGGCAAACGAAGCACGGATGGCATTTCGAGGTGGAAGTCACCAGGTGCGAGACACCGAGCCAGGCGTAATTCAAAACGCCGAAGATTCGGGTCGATAATACAGGTAGCAAGTTCAAAGGTACTGATACAATCGGACGAAAGCACGGATCAATAATGTTAATGACGCGCACGTCACTGGCGTTGGCCACAGACCGATCGCGCTGATAGCGCCCGTGCGGATGGCTGCACCGTTTGCGGCCGCCAAGTGACCAACCAAGCCGGCCCGGCCGATTCCACAACCCGAGTTGAGCCGCAATTGGCGGTTTATTCCGGGGCTCAGGGTGGCGCAGTCGAGCCATCGCGGAAACCCGAACGCCCTCTGGGCCGCTGCCACGGCGACATTTTGTTCCTCGCCGGGCGTCTTCGCGGCCGTTCCCTCGCAGACGGGTCCGCAAAATTAATTTCGAACTGTTTACTTTAATGAATGCACGGCATTTGAAGGGAGAGGGATGTACGCGGAGAGCCAGCGGAGAAGAAAGGAAAGGGGTTTTGATTCGTGTATAGCGAGCTTAGGGAGCGGCAGTCTCCGGCGCGTATTGATCGCTGCTGGGTCCATGTGTCGCGCTTGCGTTTCTGCGATGGGGTGAACCTGTAGCGAGGGTGAGCTCGCCGGAGAGGCAAGGCGGCGAGAGGGGAGGGGGCAGGCTTTGGCTGCCTGGCCGCGACAACCCCCTCGTCCAACCCGGCCTGCTTGCCGGTCGCCCGTCTGCGTTGGGGTTCATAAACCCCCGGGGTGGTAGCTGCAACGCCAACGTTCTTCCACTCGTGCTATCGAGCAATCAATGGAGCTCGTACTCCTCCATTTGCCTTCCATCTTCCCGTCTCTCTTATTCCCCTCCTTCTCTCGTTCTCGCCGTTATTTCATTTGTTCGTTCACAAAGTTTTTACTCTCCTTTTTTTTTCTTTTTCTTCTTCGGCCTCCTCTTTTGCTCTTATGATTCGGTCGTAAAATTTATTATACATTAATCTATATATATATATATGAAAACGACCCCGAGAGTCAATGACGTTTCGCGTCGACCGGCTTCGTCGTTCGACGCTCGGTTTTTGAACTCTCGGACGAGCAGTTGTTAGGACTGGTCATGATCCAACGCGGCGTCCAAAAATCAGATTAATTGGCCCGCTCGTATTGAACGGCCCGGCCGAACGTATCGCCACCGCGCGCTCCCGTCCGGCGCTTTTTACAATTCCGTTCCGAGTTATGAGACGAAGTTTGGATGATAGTTTGCAAGGGGTATATATTTCAGAGACGGGGATTGTGGCGACGCTACAAAATCTGATCTGAGTGTTGATTTATTTGGTCATATGTTTGCGCTCGTTTTAATTCCAGTCTAATCGTCGATAATTCTGGATTATCCGTGTAGTCGAATTTGTGCCGAACATCATTGGCATTTTGTTGGCAACGTCGGGGTATCTAACTTCTTAAAATGGCGGGAACCATGTCGTAACTTCTTGTCATACATATATATATATATATATATATACATGTTTATACGCGATGATGCGGGACTGGTTTTATTAAACGCATTTTTCACATTTAATATTTGCAAAGAAAAACTTTTGTGTACAGTCGGTGCCGCCGTGGTTTACAACCCCAACAACCGAAGCCGCGATCGTGACAAATTCGAACAAAAAATTTGCCATCGTTACACCTCGGATCGATTTAATAACCTGGGCGGAAAATTCGTATATTTTTAGCTGTACAATTTGAGCGTGCGTACGCGCAGAAAACTTCTGAATCAAATTTCACGCAATGAATAAATAATTGCTGGAGCTGCGCTAATTGGCGCCTCATTTGTAATGGCGCGCGCAAACATTACTGACGTTATAATAATCAGTTATGGCGCGCTGGAAAATCTGTAATTACGTGCTTAGCATGCTTTTCATTAAAGTTGATAACGTTTAAGTTGCGCATAATGTTTTAATTTAAAAATTACATTCCGTAATGAACAATTTTTCTTCTTCCGATTTTATATATTAAACCATTTTCAATATTTTCATTTTTCTTGTTTGCTTTCGTTAATGTTTTATATCATTTGATATGCTTTGATACTATACTAAAAGTCAGCTGTTTTATATTCCCTTTTAATTCAAAGTATATCTTTATTTTGGTTTTTGTGAATTTCAACGTAATCATTTATCGTAAACAAAACATGTTTACAAACAGAGAAAATTACTTTCGTAGAGATTTTATTTTTTAGTAGTATTTCTATGAAATTTTAGTGAACTTACGTTCTTTGCTTTTGAGGAATTAAAATTATTTAAGGAGAATGAAACTTCATTATTAATACTCATGTCCCGCTAATTTATTTCATTGTGGTATTTTCTAAATCAGTTGATATTAATTTTATGTTTACCGTAATAAGAAATTTAACGCTATTCTATACCAACAAAGATTGATAAATAACTGTCTACGCAACAATCATTGTCACAAATATTTGAGTTGCTATATATAATTTAAACAAAATTTTGTATAGAAATTTTGTAATATTTGGATTAAACATAGTAACGTGTTCAATTGTTAAATACTTTATTCTATTTTTAATATACTAAATATATAGTGTTTGTTAAGGAAGTATTCTTTCCGAATACAAAATTAAATCGTAATAAACATACATATGAAAATAACTCGAGTAAAGATTCCAAGAACTGTGGGCAGTTTAATCATAGTATAAATAAAAACAAACAGTTGAGTTTTTGTAATATTTTTTTCGAATCTATATTGAATAATTATTTATTTAAATTAAATAATAATTATATTAAAATCATAATTAATTTTAAACAATAAAATATGTAAAATTATACAAATACATGTTCTTTTTTATATATTTATTTTCTTCATTCGGCATACATTTGTGTGGATAAAGCTTAATATTTCGTTCATCTCTTAAAAAGAAAAATATGCTGGAAGAATCATTCGTTAGTTTATAAGAAAACAGAATAAATTGATGAAACATATCTAATATACATATAACGAGTGTAATATATAATCAGTCAAATATCAAAATGTAACCTTCAATACAGAGTATTGTTGAAGGATAAAAGATCGATAGCAACGGCCTAAACATGCCAGCAAATTCATGAATCAAAATGAATACTTACTGTACGGGAAATTATTTTTTAAATATGTGAAACACTACAAAACAAATATGTAAAATATGAATGCAAATTAGAAAATAAAAACATAAATATATTTTTTACTAATTAAGTGACAATTGTTGTTAAAAATTTATTGAGTTAGATGTGTCAAAATTTTAAATGCCATTTGATTAAAAAAATTGTTTTTTAGTTACGTGACTAGAGATCAGATCGGACAAAGTTGTTAACAAATGATTATTACAATTAATACGAATGTGTTGATATTGACAAATAACTTTGTTAAATAATGAAGTTGAATTGAAAATTGAAAACCAGTATAGAATGACTTTAAAAGTATATATAGGATGTGATCAAATTTATTTGTATCAATTATGAATGTTAGAAACTAATTTTAGAGTGATTAATTGTAAGAATAACAATTAATATTATTATTATGATTATAGAACATATTATGATTATAATAAATTTAGATTTAATAAGAATTTATCTCGTCGTGACGTTACTCATATTTAATATAAATAATTTTTTAGTCGTTGGTATAATTATAAAAAGCGATATTACGTCATAATAATCAACGACACTATCTGCAGTGAAGAAGTGAAATAAAATTAGGTAACTTTTTTGGTGCGTGATTGGAATGAAAGTTGTAAAAAATGTAATGTAATTAATATAATTATAATATATATTCATTAACAACATGCTGTAAATTAAGTTAAATTAAATTAAATTTATTGTTCTAAAATATTGGTAAATGTAGATATTTAATAAATAATTTAGTTACAACGTTTTAATGGATAAAACTAGTGTTTATAAAGTGTGACAAATCCTAAAAAAAGTTATGATATATTTATATATTTCACTCGGTCGCTGAAAGTCAATTTTACAGAAATTCACGTGGGATTTACATTTTTACGTATATTCTACGTCAAATTCATGTAGATTGAACGTTTTGGCTGTCAGAAATATGTATAATATTCGTAACTCCATGTACTTTATTATTTTTGAAAAATTTTGATTTTTTTAGTAGTTCAATTAAAACTGATAAAAATGAGATTGTTGTAGAATAATGATGTAAATATTATGAATGTATTCAGTATGCATTTTAATAAAAATATTCTGAGCATAAACCTACTGTGTGATTTACTATTTGCAAATATTTTAGATATTTAATATATTATTTCACTAGTTTTTCTAATTATATACTTGCATTTTCTAAATTTTCTAAACTTTATAGTTGCATTATAAGTTCATTGATTTGATAAACCAGTAGTATCAATTAAAATACTTAAATAAAAATATAATTATTATATATATTATAAGTATAATTATTTTATATATATATTTTTCAATTTCTTCATTCCTATTTTGTATTATTTATGACTTAAAATAGGTCTGGTTCTTGTATAATCTACTACTTATGAACCTAAGAATTGGATTAAGAAGACGAAAAAGCGACGCAGCAACGATATTAGGATCTATGAAAACAAAAATTAAATTTTAATCAATTTTTTTCATTTAAGAAACACGTCGATTCTTCATTAGTAGGAGATACAAACAAAGTATATTAATATAATAAAAAAATAAAATAAACGTCGGTTCATATTCTTGAATCTTTACATTATAAGTTATGGTTTATAAATATATGTAACATATATGAAACAATCGACGTGTTCGTTCTCAATTAATACAATTTCAATTAATTATGTTTTCTCAAATCTACAATGTCAATAAAAGCGATGGTATCCTCCACTGAATTACACTTGGATAAGGTGAAGGTCCAAATACAGGAAACTAAAGAAGAGAGTCAAACGAAGAAAGAAGAATAATCTTACGTTTGTGTAATATTTCATTTAATAGTTATTTAAAAGAATATTTGTTCAAAGATTAAATTACTTTTATAATTCTGAGTTATTCATAATCAGTATAATATATATTTACAGTAATACTTATTAATATATTTATCATATTTCAAATAATTTTTCAACCATTTCATTTCAGAATTTACTTTAGAATGATAATAAAACAATAATAACTGTTTTGGAATTTAGTTTAATAGTGAGACGCCTTCAAACGAAAATTACTATTTTTAACAGAATAATATTCTGATTTATTGGCAATTCGTTGTATAGAAACAAATATTTCCCTCTTAAAGCATTAATTTTAATGGATATCATTCTGCATTTGCGTTATTTGTTTAAACTGTTGTAAATAATTATTTACCATTGCAATACATTCAACATGCAAGATTTGATTATGTATTATGTCATATAAGACAATTAACATGCATGAACTATTGATCAAATATTAACATCGATTGTTGTGCATAAATCTACTTTCCAAATTTATTATATGCTGTATTTTAATTTCCAACATAAAATTATTTACATGTTCATAAAATAAAAAAAACATTTTATGAACTTTACTTTCATAATTTAAAAACTGTTAATTTAAAAACTATCCTAACCCTTTCTAAATATTTATCTTGAATCATGCCTAGTTTCGAGATGGACGAGTTGTAAGGGTTTATTGCAATGCTCATTACAAGAATACATTTTTGAATAAGCATTCATCAAAAATTGATGACATTATAACTTGACGAAAGAAAAGAAAGAATTGAGGTGCGATAAGTTTTTCTTAACGTTCTTTAAATTTGTTCAAACGTTCGCGTAAAATAATGTTACAGATAGTCACAAATTACAATAGGACAATCGTTGAAAATAACTGTCTTCGGTGACCTCTAAAATAAACCATTAAATGGAATCGATGAAAAGTTTAAATTTAAACCACCGCGGGACGTGTTGCATATGCAACGGCGTGGTAGTAAATGACGTAACGTGACATTTATTGCAAAATGACGTCAGAGAGAGAGCATCAGACGAGTGCACGATGGCATGTTGCACCTTCTCCGGGTAGATTTATGTAAAAGACATTAAAAGCAGCTTTTAAGTATTTGGAGACATGCTAAGAGTGCACTCGCAAATACACTTCCGGGTCATTTGATGTTTCCTCTTTGAAAACGCGACGCTCCCTCGGCGCTCGAGAGATTTGAAAACGGCGTCGGAAGTGGCCTCTTAGAGGAAGAAACAGAATAGAATAGAGGAGGGAAGCCCTAAAGATGCGAACCGTATCTGTGCAGGTAGCATGCTTCTTGTTTCCCGCTTTTTTCGTTCGCTCTGACCCCGTGACTTAATCTAGAAAATGTTAATCTCAAAAGTGCTGCGCTTATTATCACCGGTGTCGGTTGCTGACTGCTTCGTGTTTTGCTGTCTTGGGATGCGTTTTAATATATCGACAAAATTTGCTTTTGTTCTACCTGCGTGCTTGTTGTAGATGGTAGATTATTTCCCACCAGTTAATAATTTAAAAGAGAATTATATCTGCGAATTTGTTGCGATATCTTATCGTCACGCCATCTGCTATTAATTCTGGATGGGTTAGTTTTGTTAACAAGTCCCAATGATGTTAAAATCCGTTGCCAGTATTGATGAGGAATGGGTTTCAAATTGAGTTAATATTAATCCAGTAGCTATTTAGTCTCTTTACATATTCAATCAATGTTATTTATTCGGTCAAATATTAACAATTACAATTTAAAAGTAAATTGTCTTGTTTAATACAGTCTGATCCCAAAATTACATAGTACATTTTACATGACATTTATTAAAATCATATCATGTTTTTAATAAATATTTTGTATTGCTGAAAAAGAAATATTGTAAATTAAAATATATGCGTTAAATTATTGATATATCAGTTCTGAATTATATAGCATTAGAAATGATCAAATATACATTTCCTATTATTTCTAGGAGTTTAATTGTGTTTGCTATTTATAGATCATGTACCAATTTTATGAAACAAATAAATTCCATTTCAATTTTTATGAAACATTAATTTATAATTGTCACTTATTTTATAATCTTGCACTAAGGCCGGGACTAAGATTAATATTTTATTGCAATTGACAGAATGCGTGAAGTCATAAAGTAAATTTAATACAAATGGAGTCTTTTAGAATTGACATTTAAATTAACTTGGCTTAAAACAGATTAAATTAAATAAGTCTACTGTATTTTACAAATTAAATAGTAGTTTTTTTTTATCTTGTGGAAAAATATCGAAAGTGTAAATGTTTTAACTTCTATTTAATAATATATATAAATGTATGCAAGAATACAAATAATGGTATCTTATTATTATTAATACAATTAAATATTAAGACAAGTTGATGAATCTTTGAAAAGTTATTGATAATATATTATACGTAGAGTAAAATTCTTAAATTTACATTTTACTTTCTGTATTAAAATAAAATGTATATTTGAATATATTGTTTTATAAGGTACAATTCATTACACAATACACATATTAAAAAGTATCATTTTGAGCACTTACATTTTACTTCAATAGAATAAAAATTCTTATTTGAGATTTTGGCAATATCTTATAATATCCAATCATATGCTAATAAGATGAATAAATGTTTATAGACAACATTTTAATATGGAAATTTACTACTTTCTTATCGAAGTAAACTGGCAATAATAAAACTATGGTTATTTCAATATTATTCATTGATAGTTGATTTAAATGCAGATGTAAATCGAAATACAAATTTGTTTTAACAATAAATGTTAATATCGAATTCATAACGGATAATAACAATTTTTAAAAGTAATTTGGAAACTTTGATATCATTTTTATGTATATTTCATATTAATGGTCGACAGTTTTTATTTCGAATCAATGAATTATTTTATATATATGATATTCTAATCATGTGTATTTGTTAGGGTATTTTATTATATTTGTACATACAATCCTAACACCAGATTTCTAAATAATACTTATGTAATATCTATATCCATTATTTCTATCAAATGAAATCCTTAGAAATTGAATAAAGATTGAAACATTTCTTATACATTTTTAAATTCAATCTCTTTTATATAATAATCATCTAAAATAAAAACAAAACTTAATATTAAAAATACAGTTATTTGTAAAATTTATATCATAAACCAAGTAATTTAATGATATTCGACAAATCAATATTGTAAATAGATAAAAAAAATAGGAAATTTGCTTCCGTGACTACAATAATTATGCATGAAGATTGCTGTGACTTTGTATAAACACTGATTCGAATATCTAAAATATTACCAAATTTATTAGCAGAAAAGAAATAAGAATTGCATAATAAAAATACACAATACAGAAAGTGAAAAAATAATATAATAAAATCTATTATTAATTATTAACTTAGTCTTATTTCAGGTTGTTGAACTATATAATTATGTTCTTAAAAGTACTACAACATAAATCTGTTCCAATTTTATACCTCTAAATAGTATTTGTTTTGAATTTATTTAGATGGAAAAACAATTGTAATAAATTTTTGACGGCATATATCTAATGAATATGATAGAGATAAAAATATTATTTGTAAATATAAACATTTATATTATAATTTACAGTAATACATACTTGATGAAAATCTATGTCGATATATGACAATATTTGTATCAGATTACTTTATTATTTAATTGTTCATAACAAACCATAGATGTTATCCTTTGTATATAATTGTGCTAATAATTTTTCTAATTCTAAAAAGTAATGGAATTTAAAGAGCACATTGGACGCAATAAAACTCCTATGCTAAACAAGCCTTCAAATCACAACAAAAACAATTCCTGATAAGCATTGTTCTTTAAATAAGTAAAATTTTTCGTGAAGTATTAAAAATGTACTTAAGCTGTTCGTAACAATTACCAATTATTCTTCTCCTCCTCTCCTTCATAAACAAAAAACTGTTAATTGTAGGAAATCACTTTTGTTGCATTATTAGGGAGAATAAAAGAAATTGTTTTTACAAATATTTTCATCATATGAAAAAATTATGTATCGTGAAATCTTTATACTCACACACTGTATATAAATATACATTCATAAATACATATACAAAAAGTTTGCAAAAGAAATCGATCTTACATAAAAAAAAACGACCTCAGGTTTGATGCAATCGAACCACGAAAAATTGAAAAAGGAAAATGAAAGCGTCACGAGCGCGCGGCATCCCTCGATGTGCGTGTGTGCGTGTGTTTGTCCGGCCGAGCCGCCGAGGCATTAGGGGGTGGCTCGGTGGGGTCGCGTGCGCCGACGCGGTACGAGGCGCGGCGAGCGCGACCGAGCGCGCTCCGTCCGCGGCGCTCCGATCGACTCGGCTCCCAGTCTGTGTTCGGCCGTCGCGTCATTAGCGTGGTTCTTTTATTTCCTTTAGTGTTTAGTCCGTCGCTTTGTTTGTGCGTCGCGTGCGTCGACATAGCCGAGAACACGGTGCGCCGCTTTGCAAAACGCGTAGGAGTGAGATAACACCTCGACCGGCGTTTTCCTCCATGCGTCACGCTGACCAATCAGGAGCCGCGCTACCTCGCCAGGGGTGAACGGCGCGTCTTTCTAAATGCAAGCCGTGGGTTTTGCGATTTTGCACCGAGCCGATTACGTTAGCGCTTGATTTGTTTTCGTTTTTGACCTAAAATTCGCATAGTTTTTATCACACACGACACTTTATAGTGAAAAGACACGGACCACACGAGGTAAATAATAAAAAAGAATAAGCATTAACTATAATTAATCACGTCCTTAAGTCATTTTCGGTGTTTGGTTTTGTCGAGCGTGCGCCCGGCGGAAGCCGCGCGTAGAGCGAGTGAGACAGCGCGCGCGAGCGAGACAGATGCGCGGCTAGCGGCCGATTAGACGGAGACGCGCAATAGGAGGGAGCGGCGACGCGGCGCAACGAGGGGCGCGCGACTATTGATCGGTCCCGGCCACGCGATTTTCACGATCCGTCGCCATGGCCACCTGGTTCGACCAAGCCGGAGATCGTATCTGCCAGTCGCGTCCACGCCAATCGCACTGTCTCTCTCGAACTCAAAGGCACGCTCATATTTCCTTTTTTTAATACTCTCGCCTTTATTCGCACCCGAAACCGCTAAATGCTTGTCTTAGCTCAATTTTTTTCTCTTTTCATCTTTCACTTGTACTCTCCTTTGTATCGTTTTTTTTTCTCGCGAGTTTTTCGTCCGTTTCGCCCTCCCTCTTCCCCCTGTCTTCCCCCATTTTAAAGATTGATTAGAAACATTTTGTCTCTCTCGGTTCTCTTCCTTCAACTCGACGTTCGCGTCTCGGTCATTTTCTCGTTTACTCTTTTTCCCACTCGAGTCATATTTTTAGCGCGCGCGCCAGCGCAAATTTCGGTGTGAAATACGTGGAATCGTCGAGTTTTCTTTCGTTCCGCACTTCTTCCCTTACAATTGCCATCTCTCTCGTGCACTCATAAAATTCATTTATTATATGTGCAGCGTTGTTTTCCAATCACTTCATTTTTGTTTACGTTGTTGTCTCATACAATTAATTCTTATTATTTACATTTTTTATAGGTATGACTTGTGTGCAATTTCTTATTCATATTTTATCTACATACACTGATTAAGGGGTTGAAAAAAGGGAGAAGTAGAAAATCTCACCCCATTGAGTGGCATGTAAATTTGTACAAAAACAGTACAGGAAATTGTGTGTTAGTTAGCAGCTGTCAGAAAATGGCCTGCATCTTAACACTGCATTATCATAATATAATCTTTTTTAAGTCTACTTGATAGAGATTTTTGTCATTTTTAGAACTTAGTTTTTATAAATTTGTAAAACTTTTAAAACGTAACATATTTATTTTGGTTTAACATGTTTCATTGTATTGTTTTTGTTTCCATTGAATATGTTATGAATAATTCTATTATTATAACAAATAAATTAATCAATTGTTTTTATTTAACGATAAATTGTGTTTCAGGTTTTATAACTTAATATAATATAACTATAATCGTCATTATTAATTGTGATTAATTGTGTTTTTTCAATTATATCAAAACTATTCTTGAAACTACTTTTCAGTGACATCAATACATATGTATATATATATACATAAATACGTCTTCTTACTATAAGTTAACATGCCTGTTGCATAGATGGTTCATTATACTAAATTAGATGATTATTTATATTAAAATGGGTTTTATATGTTTAAATGGCATGTAAATTTGATTAAATAAATTGATAATTCTATTTAATTTTATTGATTTACATTTAAGCTAATATTTTATTCAACTGAAATATATAAATATTATGTTTCTTTTTGGAATAAAAAACGTTAAATTACCTTAAGAGAAAAAAGAGTACAAATATATTTTGACTGTTAGAATTGCTAGTAAACATAAACACAAATTTTGGATAAAAGAGAAAATAGAATCCAAGTAGTGTCTTCCTTACTGTTTAATGTAGTTTACTAAAAATGCTGACATATTTCACCTGTTAACAGGCAATAATTTTTGACTATAAATAATGTGTTTTGATTGTTAATATTAACATTCTTTGATTTTAAGTAACTGCTTTCACTTAAACCTGAAATGAAAATATTCATCTTGATTGTAACTTTGTTTTTAACAAAAACAATAATTGTTATCAAGCAAAACATTTATAATTAAGTAATTTTTTGAGTCATAAAATGAATTATTAAATCCACTATGAAGAATGTGAAATAATTCAAATTTGTTATTTTCTTACTCAACCATGGTCTAAATTTGAAATAAGAAAACTAACTACATGTGCGCATATTTGTTTATGAAATTTGTAAACACAGTCTCCTTATTTAACATATTATAGAAAGCATATAATTCATTTCAGACATGCTTATTTTATAATGCTTATACAAGGCATTTCCTGTTTAAAGTAATAATTAAATTACAGTTAACGCGACAAAAAGCATTGTTTTTTGACAGCTTTGCAAATAATATTTGTACCATTAGAACATTTACCGTTTGCAATTTTATTACAATTTATATATAAATTATTTTTAATTACTGCAAAACTACTAGCATGTATTTAATCATTGGTATACACGCGTAATGTCGAGTTTGGTATTGCAAAGTCCAGTAAATGTATTTCATAATAAAATCGACAATCCAAAGTATTCAGTTGAGAAAGTGAATTTAATACTGCCGCGTGATAATTGTCGCAGTACAGATCAAATTGCAAGTTGACTTTGGTTTGGAAATCTGTGCAGACGACTTTAACACCCTTTTAATTTGCGAGATTTTGATGCACGATAAGCGGGAATGCAGGAGCTGGATGGCGGCTGACATGACGGCTTTACGAGCCACCCCGGAATCGCACCCTCGCGCACGAGGGCGCCACTATCAGCGCTCGATAATGACGGATCCCGTGCAATGCTGCTGAACTCTGCTACTTCCGGCGTTGGCAGTTTAATCTAAAAAAAATAATAATAATAAATAAAAATAAATATGAGACGTTTTGAACGACGGGAAAGGCCGGGTCTTGACAAACTGAACTGGTTGCTGACCGGAAGAGCTGGGTCTAGGAAATTAGAACCAGGATGGGATAAATGACATCGTGAGAGAGAAATTCGGACAGAGACAGAGAAAAACAAGGAGCATTCACCGGGGAACCAGACAGATACGCCGGGGGAATCGATACGCCATGATGCACCATCTTGTTATGTGCGGGGGATATCCCTTTTCAGGAACGCTGTTTGCTTTGCAATTGTAGAATCGCGTATCCCGTGAGAATCACGAGTTTCTTTTTTTTTTTTCTTTTTTCTTTGCTTTTCGAAAATCGCCGATTGTTGAATAAACGATAGCGAATAACGCATTGCGAGATATACAAGGAAAGGATTTTACGGAACGGGATGGACCAGGTGAATTGCTGTTCCAATGTTATTGAGGTGTTTGCCGTTTATTTATACCGCAGCTCTTTCCGCTTTGGGCGCTGACTTGCAAATCCAAAAAGTGTATTGAAATACCTTAAAGCTCAATAAAAGTTGAACTCGTCGTTTTTGGAACAGATCCCGTTAAATGGCAGCGCCGTAATTCTGAAGCCGTATCAAAGCCGCGCGGCGATTTCAATTTCAAGCGTTCTCGAATGTCGGTGCGAGCACAAATGTGGGATTAATTTTGTTTTCTTTTGCAAATGGAAGCACGGTCCTTATGGATGCCAATTCTATACCGAGCATTATTTTTAGTGTCAGGTTTGCCAACTTTGCGTCCAATTCAAATTGAGTTATTTTGCAATGCAACGACTGAAGTCCATATGGTGCATGCTCGTAGTTTTCATGGAGGAAATTATTTTTGTTGCCGTGTAATTGAAGTTCGAATTCTTTGACCGTTATGCGACATTAAAGATTTACTGTTTTTCCGCTATTGAGATTTAGAATTATAATTCTAACCCTCGACGATAAATCGTGTGACTTACATGACAAAAGTTGGCTCCAAAAATGAAATGTATATTAGATGTAATTTGCACTCAGCACCCCTCGAAATCCTGATTCGTAACGCTTGGTATAATTTATTCGACTGCAAAAAGTTGCTCGATATGCTTGTTTAGATAAGGCATTCAGGGGTCGAATAAATTATTCCGTTTATTATTCAGAGAACGCGATTTTAAATTGTTTATGCTGGAGCAAGTTTTTAAAATTAAAATTACAAACTGACATATATATTATTTATACAATATGAACAATTTAAAGCTTTATTTTTAGGAGTATAATGTATTATACCAATGCAAAACTTTATAATAAATAAAATTAATTATATCATTGCGAGGATATTTTTATACATATATACGTAAATGTAATATGTATAATTTACCATTACACGATAAATTATTTTATATTAATTATTACATATATGAGTGTATGGAGTAACATTTCTAATTATCATATATTATCATTTTATAACACGTACAATGACCTAACTGTAAAAAATTCACATTGAAAAATGTGTTACTTTAGCCGGCATCAAAATATGCTGGAAATACATTGCCGGCCAACGGCCTCCCTAACCTTACGCTTAGTAGGGCTGGTTTTTCTTACTGGACAGCTGATACTGACGTATGGATGTATTGTGACGGTAAATAATAATTTATTGCAGTATCACCGGAACTCACCCTTGTAGGTCTTCGGCCGGATCGAAAGCGTTTCTCCCCTCCTTCCCCTCCAGTTAGTGGTTTTTTATTATTATTCTTGATTCAGAAAAGTAAAGGTGCAACTGGTCTTTACAATTTTGTGTTAAACGCTTCCTTTTTTTTATTTATTTATTTCAACATCCTTTAAGTAGGTTAAAGTTTATTGATCATTGTAATTAATTGTGCTCAATCAAGTTATTTTAAACCAGTCTGTCTATGCATCTTTCTTATAAATATGTTGATTGTTTGAAATCATAATTGGAGATTTAGTTAATCATTTATTATTATTATTATAATTAATAAACAAATTGTAGTACGGTCTTTTATATCCCAAACTAATTTATTGTTTCGTTCATATTTGTTATTACTGATTAATTTTCTAGATTAAATATGTAAAATAACTAATTAGTTATAATTTAACATAAAAAGTATTTACTGACAAGAAATATAAAATATATAATACATATGAAAATTAAACTTTTTCATATACCTTCGTTCAATTTAATATATTAATATATACTGAACGAACGTAATATTTCAGACGATCTTTATTATATCAAAATCAGTGTAACTAACAATTAATAAAAGGACTTATTCTCACCGTACCACCTCACTGTGCCCTAATTCATAATCTCTAACCATACGAAATCTGATCATTGTGTTATATTGTATTTTATAACGTGCGTGAAGTTTTAGACGTTAAATTTGAAAGAAGCTCACGCAGACAAATCATAATAATTTTATAAGGTCTAAAAGCTGCGTCCTGTGCAATCCAAACTACGCACAATTGTCCAAAGTATTATTTTACTAACAATTATCGCGAATTTAAAAAAGCACACCGTCAACATTTTGATGCAACGCTCTTTTAAGATTGAGAAGCAATCAGCATTTCAATTTATTTAAATTTAAAATACATAACACGTACACACGCGCGCGTATAGATATTTTTTTTTAATAATTACTTCGTTTGATTCTATATCACGTACATTTACGATTGAATGAGATAAGCACGTGCGCAAATATTGTTACAACGCACCGCACCTTTCAAC
>JABFQC010002034.1:0-17209 GCA_022817085.1 Psilanteris sp. ZL-2020
GGACATTCGGAAGTACCAGTAACGTGTCGGGAACGTAACTAAGGTTACTGTGACGTTACGGGAACGTGTTTTCTTAAATTTTGTAACGTTACAGTGACGTTCCCTGAACGTAACTGTTCTGTGCGGGTGAATTGAAAAAAGGTATTATTATTGTATTTATGTGAAAGAAAACAAAGAATTTAATTGTATACATTTATTATATAAATGATGATTAATAATCAATTATTTAATATAAATCTTAACGTCTGTATCAATATGTTATTTAATTTTAAACATAATTTTTAAATAATTCAAATAAATAATTACTACTAAAGAGAACCAACAGTTTGGTCGAAACGTTTTATAATAAAAAAATTTAAACAAAAATAATGAAATAAAAATAATATTTAATTGTTTTTATTAAATGTCTGTCAAATTTGGCCGTTAAATGTATTTTAAATAATCAATTATATTATCGTGAAGTTTTTTCAGAGTCAAATTGTTTATCAAGGACTTGTTTTTTAGATTTAATGTATAGTATTTCAGAAATATTGTGTTTGTAATAATGTTGTTCATGATCTAAAACTTGATGTTGTTCCAATCCATAGTATGTTCATTATTTAAAAAGTAATTACATTATGTTGTTTTGGTCATTAATTATACATGAATATACATATTATATTAAATACAGACGTTAATACACATTTACAAAATAATATCAAGATATGTTTATCCTTGTAACCTGTATTACTTTCATTTACCGTGACAATCACTATAATTTTAACTGTATTGTTTTCTCAGTGTTCGGTAAATTGGTTTGAAATCAACGAAAAATTCAAAATTGAATGTAACTGTAAATATGGAAAAGGTATACGTTATCGTGGTTGCGAATGAAGTAACACGTGTTACCCGTGTCTTCCAGAGTTTCTGCGACGGGTCTTGCAAAGCCGCAACGTGATATCACTAGCATTAATGTTACTTGTTTGCGATAACATTGCAGCATTCTTGCGGCAAGATTGTGGCAACGCTTTTTATTACGTGACATTTTTGCGATAAAACAGTAACAAGGTTTTATGATTATTGTGGTTTTACGGTAATATTGCGTATGAAAAAAATTTTTAAGTTGGTTGAAAAATTTCTTTTATTTTAAATTTTTAACCTCTAATCCAGATTTGTAAATTATTGAAACAAAAATTTAACAGCTTTCAAATTATTCTCTTATTATATCGTTGTCAACTAAAAATTCTATTATTTTCCATACAGTTGCCAGTAAGCGCATGATTCACGAATATCACGAAGTGCCAAGAATCAGCACGTGTGTGCGTTTTGACATTACCGTTGTTAAAATGTTCACTTGCCGAAACACCTTACGTTCTTTTCATGTTTGAAAAGCGTACTTTTCAGTTGCAGAAACTTTCAGTTCTTGTCAGTTAATAACATTAGATTTTTATATACTGAGAAAAAACTTCCTATAAAAATTACTGACTTTATAATTAGTTTTTCCATATTATCTACACGGAGAAAAATAATATATTAATGACAGCAAACTAAGAATTGTTGCCCCAAATTAGTTGGAATCAATACATTTTTACTTGTATTAACAACGACATTTGTTGTAATACAAATTTTATAGTTAGATCAAGTAAAAAATGTTGCTGTACATATATTAAATACGTTATGTTGTTGCCTCAGCAATTTTTTATTTGAGAGAACTAATTTCTTTTCTCCGTGTAGAAACGTTGGTATAAAGAACTTTTATATTAATTACTAGCCATTTGTACGTAATTATTAAAATGTATGCATAGAATATTAAACGTAGAACAAAGTTCCAGTTAAAATTACTAAAAGTACAGTAAATAGTATTCAAAACACATTGACTCATGCACGAAACAAAATATCAGTTAGAAATGGCTGAACAATTCGGTATATATTTACAAACATTCATCAATGATTACTGTAAACTTCAGGAATTTGTAACTCATATTTTGTTTTGTCTACGATTCACTGTTTTTTTGAATAATATTTACTGAACTTCTAGTAATTTTTACTGGAACTTTTTTCTGCATATATAAGTATTAGAATTTTTTCCGTAGAAGTATGGTACAATTGTTCAGCTGTGTAATATATGTTTGTTCATAAATTCTACGAAATAATGACATATATCCGCGTTGTCATACGCATAGTAATTTTTTATGACATTTTTTTCTCAGCCCCTTTTTTCTTATTTTCATAGTTATAATTTCACCTTTATTATTATACAGTCAGCTGATATTGCGGTTTAGTATTTTTAGCCCAACTGAAATTGTACAATATATTAATAAAGACTAAATTCAGTTCATTTGCTTTATATTATGTTGGCATAATATACATGTATATATAAGACTATACATTACAAGATGCTAGATAAATTTGGCATTAATTCTGTTAAAAAAACAAAGGCTTATTTTCTATTTTAAATCATTTCAATCGCAAAAACTCGACCTAATATCGTGGTGTATTTTAATAACGGTTTTTATGTAACATTATTATGTTTAAACATTCATTAAATGGGAATGTATTTTAATTTGAATTTTGTTGTTCAGTTGACTTTGTTCAATGTTATTATTATTCATTGACACTCAGACACACACCCATGTATTATTCATATATATGCATATATAAGTAAATATGAATTATTTGTATGCATTTTTATGAATATCATTATTGTGATTAGATACTATAAATGATTATTATGATTGTTATATATGCGTGTCCTTTATTCTTTATAATTGCCGCAACATAAAAAACAATAACAAACGACTTTTAATTTCGACCAAGCAATTTTCATTGTTTGCACAAAATAAACTGTTTTTAAATTACATGTAACAGTTTTAACTGAGTGAATTAATAGATGCGATGAAATTAATAGTATACTGTGGTACTCGTCGCGCCAAATTTCTGCTCTCGGCCATGCATTAGGTTATACTGTAATACTAAATTTCGCGAAGTAGGCTTGTTTATGTTTTATAAAATAAGGTTTAGGGTTCTATTTAATTATTTGCGTGAGATGTCGTAATTCATATATGCGTCTGACACTTTGAACATTTATTCGTAGACATTGGTATTTGTTTAACGTAAATGAAATTGGTTTATAATGCATTTTCCACGTTCCTACAACATTGATATAACGTTCAAGAAGTCAATACAATATGGAAAGAATTAAACGAAAAATAGTAGTCTTCGAATCTAAGTCGAAGGGATTATAATAGTTTGATCTATAAAAAAGTGTTAAATACATTATTATTAATAAGGTCCGAAAATGTGGAGTCTCCTAGAACTTTGCCTCATTCTCATCACAGCGGGAATAATGTAAGTTTAAACATCTATTTTTGACCGGTCGGTCCGTCTTTATGATCACGTACTCAAGTACCATCTGATGCGGTATTTAATACCATTATTAACTGAAAGTATAAATCTAAGTGAATAAAAAGAAAAATAAATAAAAAGAATTTTTCTAGGCACGTACGGTTTAAATTGAAAATAAATATATTTTTAAGCCTTAGTATTATAGAAACTAGGCATATATATGTATGTGTATGTAAATATGTTCGTTGATATAACTAAAATTATATATATCATAATCATAAGTGATGATTGCAAATTAATTTTGCGAACATTTTTACTTTCAGTTAAAATTGAATGCCAAAATTTTAATTAACTAACATTTGTCTTGTATTTATGTAACATTTATATAACTTTTTTTTATATAACATTTTTATACTCGTGTGTACATTGTATGCGGACTAACATTCGTCTGCTTTTGCGACCGCATTGAATCTGCATATTTTTCGAATCGGCTGTCAGAGACGGAATTTCAAGTCTTAAATATTTTTTTTTTTTTTTGATTATTTTCGTTTTACATCAGTCAATATTGTTTCATATGCCAATGGCTCGATGCATCCAATTACACGCGTCCAATTTATTTTTTCAATTTTTATTATCATTTGAACGCAAAGTGAACGTCATTCTGGAGCGGAATTTGTTTGCAGTCATTGCAGCGGTAAGATTTTTGGATCTGATTCCGGTCGCGAGTAATTTTCGTTCTTTATGTTGCTCTAATTCTCTGCTAGTTAAATTATACGAAATAACGCTTGAACCAAGTGAATATTTACGAATTAGCGACAGCGCATTTTCAGCGCTATTTCGTAATTTGAAAAGAACATGGCGTGACGATTTTTTTTAAAAGCTTTTCAGCTTGTTCAATTTTGACATTAACCAAAGCAGTGCGCATAAAAAATGAAAAGCAACGTTTGATACCGATTTATCTCGTGGTTATCTCTCGCGTCGAAAAATAAATAGATGAAAAACGAAGAAATCGTTAAAAATACTTTTTTTCTAGACCACTATATTTTTTGTCTTACTCTGACGCAGGTGTGTGACCGTATAAATATACGGGAAATGGACTAAAAATAATATGCGATCAAATCTGACAATAAGTAATTTATCCACGACTGTTTCTTGCATTAGAAATTCTTTTTATAATTTAAAAAATGTAGCAAAAAATTACATCTGAATTTCGTGTCGGGGTATAAGAACAAAGATGATGGCAATTTCACTAGGGTTGAAATAGTGACCACTCGGATTTTTATATATTTTTATATCTTGCATTTATACGCAAATACACACTGTAAAATAAGGTATTTTTTATGGGAAATTTTTTTCAAGTTATTTGGTTGGAACACTTATAAGAGTTATTTTTGGACAACATTTAAAAAATTCATTTAAATATGCATGCGAGTATTAGTTTTAAACAAATTGTCATAAATATGAACGTTTATATATAAATTTAAATAATCTCATCACTCTAAGCTACTAAAATTATTGACAAAATTATAATTATAATGTTATAGTTTTTTCTATTTTAACAAATCACAATAATAACCAAATTGCCATTGTTCCGCATTCAAATCAATATACCCCATCGTATATCCGAAGTGACTCAAACTGTTATCCACAAAAAATGCCGCAAAACTGATCGAAAAGCACATTTTCGCGAAGTCACGGACGAAACCGATAAAAATCGATTCGGTCGAATTGAACCGAATAAACGCACATTTGCACTGAACTGTCGCAAAATTCACTGAAATATTCGATTCTCGAAAATGTCGCGCGATTTTGACATTTTTCATGCTTGCTCACCATTTCATGTTTGCCAACGAATCGTGCTCAATCGGTCGGAGAAAACGATATACCGATGTGACGCGACGCGGAAGTTCGGTGTCACCGAGAAAGTGAACTGGAGCGGACACTCGCGGAACAGATTCCGCGTAAAGTCTGAACTGAGCAGTCGGCATTTCTCGTGCCGGCCGCTGTGTGTGCGTACATCCCTTCTTCTGGTGTGTGCAAATGACCTTGCTTGGGTCATGCACCACGTTGTATTATTGGACGTTAACAGTTGGTCGGACTCGTTGGACACATTTTAATCAATTTTTTTATTCGAAATCAATTAGTGTGGTTGAATTATGACAGGAAGAAAACGTTTTATTTACTTCACACACACATACATATTGCACATAATTTCATTGCTTCCTGGCTTAAAATTTCATTTTTTAAATTATATTCAAGTGAAATATATATCGAAGTAAAAAAAACCACATGCTTTGTAAAAAGAACACACGATAAAAGAAAAACGCATATATAAGCATGTTCATATTTATTCTAGGTCAATTCAAGGTACTTTCTACATAGCTTTGGTAATAAAATTGCAGTGATGCGAAGATATAAGTATATGATAATCTCTTACATACACCATTAGAAGTGTTTGAAACATTTTATAAAAACTTGACGTTTAAACAATAATTTATTTTAGACAATATTATAATTTCATTTATTCTGCAACGCGAATTAATTCAGGTTGTACGAATGTTCGACAATGGATTAAAACATCGAATATTAATAATAAACGTTAGAACACATTCAAAATTATTTAGAGCATATATTTCCGTTAAGGAAAAATATTATGTAATACGCACGTGCAATTATTAATGTGTAATATATACGCTTGAAATGGAAGATGGTTGTATAAATAAGTGCTTAATACTTTTTTAAATATACTATAATGAATAATCCTGATTGTAATATTTCTTTTAAAATAAGTTTTCAATAGTTTTTAGTTGTTTATTTTTAGTCACATTTATATATTCAAGTAATGTTCTTGAAACGCGCAAACAATTTTTTTTAATGTTAAAACTCATTGCAATGCATTCATTCCTATTCGCGAGAACATAATAATTAATCTTTTAATATTTTGTTACGATAATTATAATAATAATTGAATATTTATTTTATAATTTTGTGTAATTTTGAGTAAGTATTTTGAAATTTTTTTTTATTAAATTATACATATATATTGATGAAAATTCCTTTATGAACATTAAATCCTGCAAGTATCACAAACGTATTTTTATTATATTCACACGGAGAAAAATATAACTGAAATTTTACTATAAAATAAACCAAATTGGACGTATACTTTCAAAAAATAAATTTACCTCATGATATATAGTAAATATGTATCATAAATATAATATTTTCTTTTGTGCTTATATTATACTGCGTTATGTTTAATATATATTTACACTATAATTTATTCGATATATTTCTGTTTTGGAAGTATACGTCCAGTGTCGTTTATTGTGTAGGAAAATTGCAGTTATATTTTTCTCCGTGCACAAAAATGCTAGTATCATCTAAACATTATCTGCTGTAGAGTCTGAGCTATTCAAACAATTGACATAGTAAAATACACTATATATATTTCACTGTCATTCGATTCGATGAAGAAAAGTAATAACAGTTTCGCAAACAAATATATAATCGAAGATTACAGTTATTGAATCCAATCCAAAGTGAAGTTCATTTTTAATTTTCAAAGTACTATTTTTAATCCCTCCTCTGATCTATTTTCGTTCTCAAATTTCGTTATTCATTAACTAATTTAATGGATCTTTTTCGTTTCTTCCAAATCTTTCTCGGAAGCAACGTGCACATATATATATAAGCACCGGGAAAAATTAAATACAAATCTTAAACATAAACAGTAAAAGGAATAGAATTCCAGGATTCAAATTATTACCGTATAATATACATCAGTTTAACATATATATTTTTTACGTGATTTTGATATACTCGTATGCATCAAAATAAAAACAAAACCTAAACAAAATCGCTATTGCGTTTACAATTTTATACTTTTAGTTCCTTCAGTTTATAAGTAAAGTTTGTTTACATTTTTGAATAGCATTTACATATATATGTTATGTGATATGAGTTTAAGATAGGCTGAAAATGTTTATATTTAGAAGCGCATTATTAGACGCTACTTTGTCATTCGAATAAATTTAAATGTTTCTTTTCTATTATTATTATTATTATTATTATTTTTATTTTGTTTCGTTAACTATTTATTGAATACATTACCTAAAATAGCATAACTGTCTAATATCGTAAAGTTAATTACAATTTTCACTGAACCAATTTTTCCAAATCCAGCAATTTGTTCAATTTAATTTTTCGTATTATTTTTTAAATCGCGCTAACGAGCTGCCGATACAACAGCGTCGATTCGAATTAGTGTTGCGCGATACCTGAGGTTATTGAACCACGTTTGAAATAAATCATATAGCTCTTATCAAGCGTAACGTAGATCTTATTATAAACGACATTACTAAGCGCCTCTGCCAAATGCTTTTGCTCAAACTCAATCGCGTCGAGATTACGCGAACGCGACGCAATCGCGAGGGTGGTTGGATCGTGCGAGTCTCGTCCTTTGAATTCGACCGCGTGCAACCAATAAATGCTATTGGCACCACGCGCGCCGTTCAAAATAGGTTCCGTTCGTATTGGCATTGCGTGTTTCGAGCGCTCAAATATTTCATTCATAAGCATAAACGTCAGTTCAAATGATTGAAGATTATGTTTACGTCAATATCCTGTCGCAATCCTTTACCGCCCGATGGGACAATTCTGTACGAATTCCGTTGTAGTAAAATTAATAACAACCTCGCGGTTGGGTTTGTGGGAATGAAGTTCGTTAAATGCAACGCTTTTTTGCGAAACGCACTGATGTAAAACGGCAGCAGTATATAGGTATGCAATTCGGATTTGAACTTGTCTCAAGAATTCCCTAGTTTAGCTCTAATTATAGGCGCTCGCACGCTACATTTTATGAGGGAAAACGAGGCGATGGATTCCGTCGGGAAATTGTCACGAAAAAAAATTATTTATTCACATATTCCAATCTCGCCGGCGATTTATTACGTTTTTTTACAAACTAATGTATATAATTTACTACCGATGACGTAGTGTTTTCTATTTTCTCTTTCTATTTGTTTTTGTTTTTATAGTTTTAATTGCGTTGAAAAGCAACTGAGATATTATACATTGCTTTTTTAATAATTTCAGTTTCTCGAATATTTTAATTAAAAATAATAAACATAATAAGGGTTTTAAGTAATTTTTATTAATAAATTCAGATCATCGATATAAATATTATCAAATATTAATAAATAAATAAAATATTTCAACATTACTTTTTTAACGTGCCGTTATAAACGTAACTTTTGACATTGAAATGTAAACAATGTTTATTATTGCGCATTGTTGATTATACAAAAATGTTTAAACTTTTACAGTTTAATGTTTAAATAAAAACTTATTAGTTTATAATATTATATATATATATATATATATATTAAGAGGGGGAGGGCACGTTTAATAACACGTAAAATATATATTCTTAATTATGTAATTATTTATCATTCAAACTTTGAATGCAAAATATTGTAATAATCTGTTTTAAATTATAACAATTAGAAATTAAGTTATGCTGCAAGTTGTAAATTTAAATTTTGCGGATAGTGGAGTTAACTAAAAATTTTACTAATTTTAAGGTAACGCTAGCACGTCTAATGGATTTAGTATGACGATTTTCCTTGGCACACACCCCGTAACTTTGCAACAGGCCTTGCAGCGTGATAAAAATTGTCAGTGCGTTACGACAGAAGAAGGTTAAGTGACGGTGGTTACTGTCTAATATCCAAATATTACATTACAATCCTTGAGGTATATGAACGTTTACGCGATAGAATAATTATGTGTGTCGTAACGGAAATAAATATTTTAATTGCGGTTAAATCTTCTCGGGGCTTAATTCGTAATTTCTGCATACAAAAATATGTAAACACACAAATAAATATATATACAAATGATTTTTTATAAATATGAAATCAACAAAGAATAAAAACAATAATTCACGATACACTGAAACAGGGTGCGATATTAATAAATATATAAATAAGTTTGTAAATAAAATGCTTTGAATTCGAACGAAAAGAACTGAGAGTATTTACTATTTTAAGACAAAGTTTTGATTCTAAAGCGGTTCTAAGAATCGAAAACAAACATCACGATACAAATAATGGTTAAAAGAATCCAAAGTTGGAAAACGAAGGCTCATCGTCAAACATTTTCGTAGAAATTCATTTTTGACTTTACGCCCGGCTTTCTTTTCGTGGAATAAGTCAAACAAGGGCAACAATACCGTTTGCGACGCGATGTTGTAAAGTCGATCCGGGAAAGGCTTTCGGAACGCCGCCGTTTGTAAATGTCGAGCTTTTCGCATCCCCGCCTCTGCGCCCTTTTTTTAGGCTGAGTTATTTCGGTTCGGGGCGATTTACTTGCACATTATGCTTATCTACGCTGCCTTGGACGCATTTTAGTGGTTGACGAAATATTATCGGTCTTTATCGCGGGTGGTTGATCTGCCATTCTTCAGAAATATTTGCGTGAAATTGACGAAGACGGCCGTACGCGATGCAATAATTTTGTTCGCCTTTTTATTTTATTCTGCAAGACATGGACGTCTGTTGTTTACAAAATTTTGTATGACTTAGTTACAATTAATTACCACATTCGACTTTTGTAATCAAAAGATTACAATGGAGATGACTGCGCCACCCGCGAGACCGCGAACTATAGTCCAAGAACTATGAGGCTTTTACCTTTTAATCAACTCATACGTATAGTGTATGAAAATTACAAAAATCTTTAATAAATATTATATTGTAGTTTTATATTGTTTATACAACAATGAGACACAACTATAACGTTTATTCTTTGAAAATATATTACACGATGTGTGTTTATATATATATATACACTTCATTTAAGTCGGTACCTATAATTTCGATTATCGAAAATTATTATTAATATTTTTATTAATAATGTTGTATTCTGCTCGTTTATTGAAGCGAACAATCGATATCAGTGCTTTAAAAATAACTGCTGTACTTCTTGAACGATGACTCTCTAATGATTAAGAGAGCGTTGAATCATCAATGGGATAGTACTGTAACGCGCGAAAAATAATTTTCATCCATTCGTCATATTAATTGAATGGCAAATAAAGGTATTTTGTACGAAACAAAATTTGAGTGTCATAAAATTGAACTTTCGTTTACTTTCTTACCTATATGCTTTTTCTATCAATTTAATAATTATTATCGACACAAATTTCTTCACAAATATTTTAATATACCTATACACATAAGACATAAAGGAAAACTACTCCCTGTACTTATTTCCATTAACCTACTCACGCATGATGTTTTTTTATCTTTGTCTTACTTAAATAAATGAAACTGGAGTATATTTAAAGTAACTCAATTACCCCGCGAATTAATAACATTGAAAGCAGCAATAAATATCTACGAAAGATAAATTAATCTACGCTTAAATGTAATTGACTACGGAATTGTTAATTTTATTGAACTCCCTTTTTATAAAGGATATCTTTTAATAGAACATTTTTATTTGTTTATATATTTTCAAAATAAATATTATTAAATGGTAATTCCCCGCCCCCTGCCCCGCCCTGTAACATCACTAATTCATTAATTTTACGCCGAAGATACGCGAATTTCATTCTTCCATGTATCGCCCACGTGAAACCCGCGTGTTTTCAATATTTTCGGATATCAAGGTTTAATTTTGTACTAAATAATGAAATTATAATATACGCAAATTGATTTTGCATATACCTATACACACACGTTGTATTCAGTATTTCAAAAATCAAAGTTCAAATATAAAACTAATTTCTGTAACAAATAACGATAGCAAATCAATTCATAACTTTTTGAATTCAACTCGCGCGTATTGTTGATAAGCTGAAAGGTTATCAAAAATCGATTTGAAACCCTCAATCTGAGTTTCTAACAACTCTTCGCAGCAGTTCGCGCAAGATATTCAGTTTAAACCAATTCACGTTTCTGTAAACGTCCTTTACGCTTAATAGAATATTCCTACTTTTGCTGTCGTTAATTGTTTTTTATACCAATTTTAGCTTCGTTACGTATTTACAAGTTTAAAATTTGCCGCGCGAATCTTCAAACATTTAATGCACTTTGTCATTGCAATTACATTAATTCTTTAATGTAAAATTAAAAAAACATTTGTTAATATACAATTTGATTATAATATCGTGCATCGATAAATAATGTATTGTTATTTCTTCTAATTGCGCTGTATTTTATAACGATACTGTTTTTTATGTTAAAATCATTTGAAATGCGCGCTATTCGAGTGCTTGGATGTCGCCACTTTCTACGACCTTCGTATGACATTCGAACAACATTAGCAGCTCGATTGTCGATTACCACGGGATTGCAAATTTCATCGGTGCCGTTAACATTCGTGAAAAAAAACGTATTTTCTTTTGATTCCAATTTCGGATTCTCGCGACAAATTAAATTAACTTCGTGCTTCATCAGTACCGCCATGGCACTTAATAAATTAAGCATCGACAAAGTCGATCTTGCCGGTAAAAGAATTTTGATGAGGTAATTAAATAATAATTTTTAGTAAAACTGATTCATTTTAGTTCATTAAATTGTATAATAAATCTTACGTATGTGATAATTTAAAATTTTAAAGTGATTTAAATAAATACAATCACATAAATAGTTGATATTGAACAGTTCGATTTACTCGATCACGTGATTTGTATACGAAGGGCTGATTACATACCTATATAGTTATCATTAGATATGTTGCACATTTTAGTTTTAACTCAAAAAACTTGTACTTTTACTTTTGGTTTTTGTGTTTCTAATTCTAATTTATAATATTTTTTAAACAGGTTATAATTTGTGATTAATAAATGTTTATGACTATTGTTTATTAATGTCTCAATTGTTACTATATACATTTTTACATGAGTAATGCAATAATTGAAAGTTTTTATAAAAAATAATTATTAATAAAAAATATTCGGAGATATACTATTTAAAGTTAATATAAATTGTATATATAATAAAAAATTAAATTAATATTTAAGAATACAATTTGATATTTCTTTTTCATTGTCATTTCATTATAACTTCTAGATATAAATTATTAATTATTACTTTGTAATTAATGTTCAGAGTTGACTTCAATGTGCCAATGAAAGATGGAAAAATTACAAACAATCAAAGAATAATTGCTGCTTTAGATACAGTAAAATATGCTCTAGAAAAGAATGCAAAATCTATTGTCTTGATGTCTCATCTGGGAAGACCCGATGGAAGTAAAAATATGAAATATACTTTGAAACCAGTAGCTGATGAACTAAAAACTTTGCTAAAACAAGATATTCAATTTTTGGATGATTGTGTTGGACCTGCTGTTGAAACTGCATGTGAAAATCCAGTACCTGGTACTATAATATTATTGGAAAATTTGAGATTCCATGTTGAAGAGGAAGGAAAAGGAGTTGGTCCAGATGGAAACAAGGTTGATAATCATGGAATTTTAATTTAATGTTTAATGTTAACTTGATGTTAATTTTTAATTAATACACAAATGAAAAATTATATAATAAAAAACTGTTTTAATTGCAGATTAAAGCTGACAAAGACAAGGTTAATGAATTTCGTGCCTCTTTGCGTAAATTGGGTGATATATATGTAAATGATGCATTTGGAACTGCACATCGTGCACATAGTTCTATGATGGGTGATGGCTTTGATATTAGAGCGAGTGGTTTTCTATTGAAAAAAGAATTACAATACTTTGCTAAAGCTTTGGATAATCCAGAAAGACCATTCTTGGCTATTCTTGGTGGTGCCAAAGTTGCTGATAAAATACAATTAATCAATAATATGTTAGATAAAGTCAATGAAATGATCATTGGTGGTGGAATGGCGTATACATTTTTAAAGGTTACCAAAAACATGAAGGTATATTTTTAAATCTTTTATACTTAATTGTATAAATTCATAAAACATAAACAAACCCAAATATCTGAAAAGTATTATTTAACTTTTTTTATTTCTGTTTTTATATAGATTGGTAATTCTCTATTTGATGAAGAAGGTGCCAAGATTGTTAATGATTTATTGAGCAAAGCTGAAAAAAATAATGTTAAAATTCATTTGCCAGTTGACTTCATTACTGCAGATAAATTTGCAGAAAATGCAGCCGTTGGAGCTGCTGATATTGAAAATGGTATCCCTGATGGGTGGATGGGATTAGATGTTGGTCCAAAATCGAGGCAACTGTTTTCTGGTAATTGATAAATATAAGTAAATTTTTATTTTAGAAAAATATTTATTTAAATAGTATTTAAATAAAACTATTTTTATTTAAATAGTTTAATATCAAATAAAATACGTTTTATTACAAATATTTATTACTTTAACAAATACAACTTTAAAAATAATTTTTTTTAATTACAGAGTTGCTTTACATTTAAATTGATTTAATACTAATGAAGTTGTAATAAATATTTAGAATTAAACCAAACTATTTATGAGTTGTACATATAATTTTATTTATGAAATTAAATTATTTAAAAATTAACGAATGTACTATCAATTAATTATAATAATTGTTTTATTATAATCTTTATTCTTCAACAATCCAATATTATAGAACCAATAAAAAGAGCAAAGGTCATTGTCTGGAATGGTCCAGCAGGAGTTTTTGAATTTGAAAATTTCAGCAAAGGTACAAAGAGCCTAATGGATAACGTTGTCGAAGCAACGACTCGTGGTGCCACCACGATAATTGGAGGAGGCGATACCGCCACATGCGCTGCTACATGGAAGACAGAAGATAAAGTTAGTCACGTGAGTACTGGTGGAGGAGCTAGTCTTGAACTTCTCGAGGGAAAAGTATTGCCTGGTGTGGAAGCACTATCAGCCTCATCGTAAACAAAATGTTAAAATAGTTCAGTGCATAACATCAATTAATAACATAAACTACAAGATCAGTGTTAAAATGTTTTATTTCTTACAAATGTTCGTTAATTAATGTTTTCTTTTATGTCTCGATACTGATTAATGTTGACATTATTTAAAAAGTATAGAGAATAAAATTTCATGATGCCCTTACCACTTACTTCTTTTACCCGAACCAATTATTATATTCTGTTCAATATATTAATGTTATTACAATATGGAAATTATAATATACTTATTTCTATATACTACAATTATTTTTTACAAACGTGTACAAAAATTCAAATGTAATATATATTTAATGTTCTTTAATTTGAACATTCTGTATTAATACAATGTAATTAAAATAACAAAATTAAATTCAACAATTGTTTTATTAAAGCTTTATATTTTTCAAGAATTTACAGAAATTTTTTATAAAACAATAATTCAAAAAAAATAATTTAAAATATTTTGAATTACTTATTTTACAATAATTAATAACAAGCTACCTATTTATTGAAAATTGATACATCATCATTTATGGATGTACATTATTTCAACGCTTAATAATAGCTATAATGTTTTAGTATTAGTTTTGATAATTAATATTGTAGAAATGTTCGCATTATACTATAATTTTGCAGGAATTTAAATCCAAAAGGAAAGACTAGGTTCATTTCATTTGAAAAATTTCTGATGGGAGGCATAGTTCTTCTGGTGGTTCACCACAGCTCTGTATTTCTTGAATCCAATTAAAAATGCGTTCGAATCGTTGATCTTTTATCACATCAGAATCATCAGCCTGTTCTGTTTGAAAGTCATTACACACCTAATTTAAAAATAATTAATTTGTTTTAATACATATATGATTATAATTTCAAAAGTTGATATGTTGTAATAATGATACATAATTTATAAGATACAAAATAAGATATTATTTTGAAATCTGATTAGTAATTTATTTGTATCATACTATTCATTTCAATTCTATAACTTTATAATTAAATTAAAATTTGAAATAAATACTATACCTTTTCCATAATGCTTAGTTGTTTCGTGTACCTCTGTAAGTCTTCATCATCTAAACTGTCTTTCTTTTCTTCTAACCATGATGGATATTCGTCTACTAATTTTTTAAAAACAGGGTAAATTACTTCTTTTGTTAATATTGATTTAAATGCACCTTTCATGAAAGACAATACTTCTGAAGCTTGATTTTCGTCTGTAAATATCTTATCAAACATGGAAGCTAAATCTTCATTCATAAGTGGTGAAGAATTCTATAAAGATATAATAAAATAAAATTAACACTGAGTTATTTTTTAAGATGTACCGCATGCATAAAATGGAAAAAACTCAACTTGTAAATTTTCAGTTGTCTGCTGTAGATCATTTAATGTTTGTAAAATTGCTGAGTGAAATTCAGGATTATCAGATTTAAATAAATTTATTTCTTGAAGCATTTCATCTATCCAGTTTTCTCCCAACATATCATTAACAACTTTATCTTTGTTATCTGATAACAAATGAAATATATATTAATATAAAACAATACTTTTCTTGAGTGTATATATAATATGTGTAATGTTTAAAAATTTGTATAAAGATTTAAAATAATACAAAATAAATTTGAAAAGTACTAATAACATTAATTTTACTGTTAATATCATATATGTCAAATTTCTAAGAATCATACCTGAATCATTAAGTTTTAAATCATCAATCGCAGATGCTATTTGGGCAAAGTTATCAAGATTATTTTGTTTTTCCTCGCTTTTTTCTTCTGATTCCTCTTTTTTTTCAGATTTATTGACAACATCAAAATCTTGTAAGGCACCTAAAATTTGAAAATATTATTAAATAAATTAAAATGTAATTAAATTATTCATTTTTCATAAACAATTTATATAAATTGAGTTATTTTTTATTATTTCTTTTAAAAATGTGTTTTTAAGTAAGTGCTTTTAAGTGTTTATCAGTAATTATGAATTTATATAAATATTACGTTTAAAATAAAATATATAAAATAAACAAAATGAATAATATAACTATGTATATCTTTACAAAATACAACCAAAATTATTGTAATTTACAAGTTACAATTTTAAAATATTATATACTAAATAAACTTCAATGACTTCATTTATTGTCCCAATCGAAACAATAAATTATTACATAAATAAGTAAAAAAAAAAAGAAAAAAGTGAAATAAACTCATAAAAAATATAATTATATTATTATCATGTTTTTGTTTTTGGTGATGTTGTTAATTAATTATATCAGATTTATATAACCTCTATTAAAACAATTTATATACAAAATTTATAAATATAAAGAAAAGTAAGGTTAAGTTAAACAAACTTAGATGCATTTCTTTAAATTTAGATTTAAAGAATCTAATTGGTAAAGCCTTACTATCTAATAATTCGTCGAGATCAGAATCTTTAGATTTCTTTTCACATGATGATTCGTTCGACATGGTTAACTAATTAATTTTATGATGATTTGCACTTCCTTTACACTTTTACTTTTGCACTTTGCCCGGAACTGCAATTATGCACTAAATGACAACTTAAGGGAATGAGATATGAAAAGATCGAACGATTAAAGACTAAACTGAACACATCCAATCTTGCGCAGCAGACAGAAAATCTGGACTTTGGATCTTCAAATTTTTATCGTATTGCAGTTTTGACTTTTGATGTTTTGACGCATTTGATACAAGGGCTTGCTTTTGACTTGACACATCTTGCATTAGAAACATAAAATAACTAGACAACAAATTTTAGTTACATTAAAATATTTAAAATAATAAAACAAAGGAAATTTTCAATATAAATTGAATATATATTTGTATTATACACGCATCATAGTTAAAAATTTAATTTAAATATTTTAATGTTTTATATAAATATAATCTCTCAAAATGAGAAAAGAAATATATAAATATATTTATATAATATTAAATAACTAGACCATACTGTGAG
>JABFQC010002035.1:0-17207 GCA_022817085.1 Psilanteris sp. ZL-2020
GTTGTGAAGTAACAATATTGCGCATTATACATATTATAATAATTGATATTGTCTTTGCTTGTGCTGTTTCGAGGTTGAAGCAAAATTTCGTTTCTCAATGATGCGAGGAAAGGCCTAAGAGCTAATTTAGTTTTCTTTCTACGACTTCGCTCGAAGTGGCTTAAAGCTTTTTAGACGACTTCGAACGATTTCGTAGATTTCCCGTCACCTTCGTGCTATATGCAGTTTACTTTGCACCTCCACCTTATTAAAATTGTTATACTCCATATATCGATCGTCTGTTACCTGGAACTTCTAAAGTTGCAGATGTTGTACTGGAACCAAGGTTATTTGTTGCTGTGCATGCGTATGTACCCGCGTCATCTATAAATTTATTTATTTATACATTCGTTAATTCTATTAATTCTATTCATTTCATGTGATTTTTTCATATTATGAATAAAGTGAAATTATTACTACAAAAATATGGAAAATAGCGTATAGAGATGAGGTGAAAAATTTAATTAAGTAATTTATTTGAATAATTTATTCAAGAAAGTTATGATTTTATATGTATACATACTGTTATTGAGTAAATTATTTCTTTTTAATTAATATTACTTTCATTTTCTATATGATAAGATGTGAGGATTATTTGGATTAATTAGAAAAATACATAGTGGTATGAAAATTTAAGATGTTTAAGTTACTCAAAACATATGTTTATTACAACTTTATTGCTAAACTATACAAAAATGCATAGATTAGAATAAATGTAATAGGGATATTCACGTGTGACGTACACCTAAGAGCAATGAATCGTGGAGTAATTCGCATTCATTCTATATGGAGTTTACTTCACGATTCATTGACGCTGGGTATACATAGTATGTAATAGTAGTGATACTGATCTTAATCGATATTATCAATTATGTTTATTGTCGTGATTATATTTGGGACCATAAACATATATCTTCGTTTCTAAATAGAATAGCTTTAAATAGAACCATATCTTCATTAATTTTTATGATGAAATTTATTATAATTTAATACAATTTTGATACCACCATATATATCAGTAAAATTATATTGCATAATGCTGTGTATATTACTATCTACTTACCAGGATATGTTCGGAGCAAAGTAAGGCGACAAACGCCATTTCTGTAATATATTTCGCAGTCTTCAGAATTCTCTATTATCCTTCTATTTTTTGACCATAAAATGTTTGGTTGTGGTTCAGCTTGAACAATACATTCAAATCGCGCTGATTGTCCATTTATTGACGCAATGTCACGAAGTGGCTGTAATTAATATACATATTATAATTATAGTTTATGTAATTAAAATTAAAAAAGGGCTATTGTTTCATGATTATACCGTAATAAATAATGGAGCTTTCTTCGGATGGATATCTAGATAAGGTTGAATAACTTCTTTTCCTGTTGTTACACCATTAGTACAAGGCCATGGTGAACCTATAAAATTAATTTTTAAAATTAAATATAAATATAATTAATAGAACAAACTATAATTTAATAAATACTATTTATTTTCAACCCCTTTTGGTCATATATCAACTTAATTTATTATATTAATCATGTATCCAGACTGATAAATATAATGATTAGTCTTAAGAATTTCAAATATAAATATTTATATTTTCGAAATTAATGTTATATATTTCAAATTTTCTTCTCAAAGACACAACAATAATCTTTATTTGAAATTGTTCTTATAACATATCTTATAAATTAATAATATAAATTATTGCAATTTCATAATTTATAAAGAAATCTTAAATTTCAATCAAATTTGCTAATATTTGGATATATTAAAAATATGTAATGTATACATTATTCATATAATCAATTATACATACACTTATTATTTATGTATTAGATTTGGAATATGTTTTATATATTCATGAAAATTTTATTATGTACAATATAATTTTATACGAATTTTCAATATTAATATTCTCAACAATTATTTAACATTTTATACAGCCGAATGCACACATCTCGTTTAGCGCAACAATCTGGAATCGGAAATTTGTGTTCGTTATCATTATTTATAATAAAGTTATATTTAAAATAAATGATTGCAAAATAAAGTATAGTAGCTAAATAATTTTTATTTTATGTTAAATATTAAAATTATGATTATTTTGCATTTTATATTATAGTAAACGTAAAAGTTAACATCTTACTTCAAAATATTACAGTATTTTGGATTGCCAATTAAAATTAGAATTAGTTTATTAGCTATTTTAACAAAGGTATCGAAAAACGAACTCAGCTGATATATATATTTTTTGTTAGATCGTTTATATTTTACATCACATGTCAAAAATGCAGCATGTTTGAACGTTAATAAATTAAGAATTTCGATAGTCATTGAAGAAGATTATAATTTTTCTTTTCTTATTGTAAAATTGAGCTCTATATTGAATTATATCGATATTGAACTATATCGTATAATGTATATATATATACTTATATATATTACTATCGTATAATAATACTTCAATTCTAAGAGTATTGAATATAATTTAAAACTAATAAACCCTGTATAATAAACTCATAACTAAAAATTATTTCGTAATAAATGATGACGAAAGGAAAAAAATGAAGATGATGAAAAGTTGATCGCCCATTGTTTTGAAATGTGAACTTACTTGGACTTATAGCGATTTATAAAAAGTCAAAAAATATAAAAAATAATAATAATACTAATTAAAGTTATGTTCAATCTTGACAGCTACATTATTATAATCTGAAAGAGACAAAAATAATGATGTTTTGCCATAATTAAACCTTAGGATTGGAGGAAGCCAAAAAGAAGCAGTTTGAAATCGTAGTTAATTGCGTTGTAGAACTTGACTGTAATGCAGGATAAATTATACCTGCGGATTCGATGTTACTAGGTGGTCCCGTACAAACACTGCTAGGATGTGGACTCAAACTTGGTAAACTGGGACTCAGGGATCCGGGTGTTGATGTTGTCTGATCCCATTTTGGAGATGTTACAGGAATAAGTAAACTCGGAGGCGCTGGATAGCCAGCTTTTCTGCCCCGATTGTCTTCTACTTCGGAGAATTCACTTTCCGAAGTTTGTTCCCATTTAACAGATTTCGATAAACCACCAAATTGTCTAGATTTATTTATATTCTGATGTCCAAGTGTAGAAGGCGCAGAAGGTGGATTACGTTTAGCGTAACCATTTTCTTTTTTAGCAGTAAATTCGTGAATGATTGGTACATCAATATCACTAGCTCGTCGCTGTCCTTGTAAGGATTTTATATTTCCGGAAACGGTTTTCTTTCCATCGCCAGGCAATACTACACCAAATTCGTAGCCGAAATCATATTTGAAGTAAATAAGTCCAGTTTCTGGATCGATGTGTTTCGTTCCTGAGTATAATGATAATGAAAATGATAAAATATTTACGCAATCACATTAGACGTTAACATTAAAGTGGAATTAAAAATATATTGAAACATACCCTGTGTTATCCTATTTAGCATTCTAAACGTATTATAAAATGTGTTTCAATGATATCCACGTTTAAAATTTTTATCAAAATAATGAAAATAATTTAAAATGAAAATTTTAAACAAATGTAATCATTTGCAATTTTACTATATAATTAAAATTAATTATTTCTTAAGAACCCTTTCTATTTTAGTTGATCAAATTAATGGTTGGTATGGTAAAAATATAATGATCTTTAATGAACTACTAATGTACAGTTAATTACTATAACTAGTTTTTCTCAAAATATTTTCCAACCTCAGCGAGTAATGAAAAACGACTCAACGATTTATGGATATATGTCAAATTTACGTATATTTTCCCAACTGTATTTACCACGGAAAAGTTATTAAGAAAGAACTTACATTTTTAATGTAAAAATAAGGAAGAAAAAGATAAAAAAGGAGAATATAAAAAAATACGTTTTTACAATAAAATTTCCATTTTGATTTTGTTATTATAATAAATAATTTGCATAGACTGTGAACTAGACCTAATAGGTCTAGTGGACTAGACCTAATTAATATATTCCAACAATTATCTAATGCCGCATTCGGAAAGTAACAATATTTTCTATTAATAAAGGATAGATAATGCTATTCAGATAAGTCCGTCCTTTTTGAATAAAAAATATTGTTACTTTCCGAATGCGCCATAAAATTGATTAAGTTGTATCTGAGGTCTTTCACTAAATTGTATCAATTGGGTTTTAAATATTTATAACAGCATGCGAAAAATTGTTTCATATGAATTTTTTTTTAAAAATCATAAACTCCACCAATTCGGATTTCATAAAGTAGAAAGGAATCTTAAATCATTTTTAAAGATCATTTTTTTTCATTAATTTAAAATATTTTATACTTCAATAAAATAGAATTATTCAAACAAACTTTAATAGAATTAACAAGCATTAAACAATTCATACACTGACAAGATATTCGGGTGATTAAAACGTATAATTAGTTTAATTTATCCGTTTTACCATATTGAACATCTCGTGTCTCTTCTCGGTACGTTCGAGGTTTACAATTATCGATATGTGTTTCATCACCAGGAGATTGTTTTAAAATCGGTTTATTTGTTTTCTGTAGATCAGATTGGATATCTTGAACAAACTTTTCTGTTTTTGATTTAAAGCTGCTTGTCATGTCGTTCATGTGTCTCGTTGCCATGTCTGTAGATAAAATGAGTGGTGCAAAAATTGATTTTAATAATAAATTGAAAGATTTTTTTATTAAAATTAAATTAAAAAATGATTGGTAAAAAACAGTTTAATAATTATTTGTAATTAAAATTTTAATTTCTAATGTTTAAAAATGTGTTTATCGAATTTTGATATGATTATTAACAGTAATTATGTTTTAATTTTGAAATAAAATATATTATTTTGTTTACAGAATATAAGAATTATATATATATGTATATTATACAAATGCCTGTTTAATATAATTCATACATTATATTGTTTTACGTAGTAAAACTAAATTTCAATAAAAATTAATTTTGATATCTTGAATATATTCAATAAATAATAAAACTAATTACAAACTGCTGTAAAAAAATATTTTTCTAGCGCAGGTACGTTTGCATAATGCCAGCATATACACTAAAATAAATACTAATAACTATTGCATAAAAAATACTTAATAGCATACACATTAAAAAACTATTCAATTTAAAATTGTCTATCTAATGTTTTTCGCTAAAATCATTAAGTCGCAATAAATGTTTGAAATGATTGAAAAGTAGAGTAATGAAATCTAAATGTAAGAATGAATATGTATGAAATTTGAAATGCTCTTACGATTTGCATTCTTTTTAAGTTCATGTCCTGTTACGTATCCATATTCAGGAGGCGATCCTGGTTTTAACATTTGTTCGTTGAAACTTTTTCTCGCTTCGATACGACTGAATCGTTTTTCATTATCGGTTTCAGATTCGCTAGGCAATGTGATAATGGGTTTCGTATAACCCGCGCTAGATGCAGGTTTAGGTTTCGGAGGCTGAACCTTACGATATCGAGGTTCCTCAGTGTCGCTGTCGGCTGGTGCCCATCGCGGCTTTATTCGACTAGTATCGATATCGCTTTCGTAGTCTGATTCTTTAAAATTCCCACGAACAAATTTCGTTGGAGTAGGAACATTATAAGACTTTTTTTTCTGTTGTTGCTTTGGAACGCTTTGGCAGGTTTCTTCGTTCTGATCACCAAATTTAATAACTCGACTTGTCTGTTGGACGGTGAGTATTCTTCTGGTATTCTCCGTAGACTCATCCATTCGAACAGTTTTCTTCGTTTCTGTACCGACGGCATTATGAAAAGGCATACTAGATCGTCCTTCGTAAAATGGTTGTTGTGATCGCGGTTGTGGTGGAGCATACGCAATTTCGGGCGGGGAACCAGGCAAAAGAACTGTCTTCGTTTTTCGTTCTTCATGAAAATCTTTTTTTAATGAATTATCGATATATGATGTAGCTGATTTAAGTAAATTTAAATCAGTCATTGAACTCGGACGTGGTTTACCTATGGATGGACAGTAATTTTCCAGAGTGATCTCAGTAGGAAAGAGATCTGATTTTAATAAGCAAAAATAAACACTTGTTAAGTTTCCCTTTTCGTTTACTGAGAAATATACAAAGTAACTCATCTTTGACGTAATTAAATTTTAAATTTTTACAAAATAATTAATAATATATATATATATATATATTTATAAAAGTTTGTTTATTACGTAGTTTGTTATGAAACAATCTACAATTTTGGTATTGATTGATATATATTGAAAATTAAACCAATGAATTTGACTGGAAGAAACTTTAAAGAAACAGTTTTTCAATAAAATATGAAGATTAATCAAAATTAACATCAATCTTAATAAATTAATAATTATGACCTACACATTAACCATGTTGTGATGCAATTTTTTAATTTACATTTAATAAATTTAGTATAATTTAGGATAAAATTGTGCGGATGTAGAACTATAATTTTCGTGGTTTTAACGATCTAATTTTTCAATTATATTCTCATAGAAAACCAAAACTAGTAATAGTAATAATACCGTTATAATTTATCAAAAAATATAATAATAATTTGAAATATAATATAATTACATGAGCAACTCAAATTTAGTTAACATTAAAAATAGTTGTCAAATATTAATGATTATATTAAATACAAGTCTTTTAAATAATCATATCTATTTTATGGTTTTGTTTCCATTTGTATTTTTTTTAATCTATGGAAAATGCATTATTCAATTAATGGTCACTTATATATCTCAGTTCACTTATTAGGACAGTAAACATTATTAAAAATTACGTGCTTCGAGAGGAGAAAGTGCAAGCTTTGTATGAGTAAGTGAAAGAATACCTGCATAATTGAGAATCGCTAATAAGACCAAGCAGTTGATAATATGAATTACGATTGTGGGAAAGCGAAGAAGTAAGAGGCAAGGATTGGGGAAACTGATGTGAAAAAGCAATAATATATGAAGTTAACCTTGCCAGAAGATTTTAATAATAAGCTGAAAAAAGAAATTCTAGAAGTAAAAAAGCATACAAAACCAATCAAACGAGTGAAATAAACAGTATTCGATGTGACATTTGTACCTGTTCCTGTTAAGCTCGGATTCACAGGTTTACAGTGTCGATTGTCAGAGTCAGATCCGTGCGGCTTCCAAACTTTTGGTATTCTGCTATCATAATCGCTTTCATAGTCACTTTCTCGGAATTCGCCCTTGACGAATTTTGAAGGACTAACGCTGGGGTGCACATTTCTTCGCATACCAACTGTTTCTGGTCTTGCTGATGATTTCCAGTGTTCCACATGACTATTCTCCTGAAATGGAATTGAATATAATAGTATTCAAGTAGATTATGTATCAACACGATTTAGGTTAATCTTCAAAACGAATTATAACTCGGGTATCAATAAAACCATTATTAGTGTTGGTTATTAATTAATTATAAGTAATAATAAAAATAAATGTAAAATATTATGGTTAATTAAAACATTTTTGTCAAATACTGTTAAAAGTTAAATATTTTTTTACAAAATTAATATTTACATTTATTATATTTTTGGTTATATAAATGCTGCATCAATTTAGCAAAATACATTCGTAAACTTATAAATATTATAATATATTGCTACTATTTAATTCTAATACTACATTTAAATTTAGTGTATCAATTATCACATTTTAAAATATATATTAATTCTATTCAACTTAGAGTATATTTGCAATAGTTTAAGCTTAATTCTAAATAATATTTTTATCCTATCTTGCTAAAACATTTTTAATAAAATGCCATTACTTAATTATTTTAATAAATTATTATTTGAGCATGTAGACGACATTATATACTTTAGTTATTGTTTATTATTAGGTTTTATCATTGAGGATTTGTATACATTCATTTAGCAACTCTCTATAGGAAGCTATAGGAATTTGATGATTTAATAATAATTATGGAAAGCTGCGGAATAAAATTATATATAATACAATTATAAAAAATATTACATCATTCATTCTTAAAAAGATCTTTTTTACATTTTTACTAATAAAGATAAAGATATTATAGATATCAGTAGAAGCTTTTTAAAATCACATATATAAAATCATCAGTAATATGAATATTGGAGCAACCTCATTTTAAGGGTTAAATTTCGAAAACGAGCGAAAAGGTCGAGAATAGTAATAGTGTATTGATTGTCTTTATAAAGTAGTTAACTTATTTCAAAAATACTAAATCACTATGATTATGATGAAAGAAGAACGTGCCCTATCTATACCGGTGGGTATTGAAATGTGTCAGCACCTTAAAGAATCGAATATGAGTACAATTAAAAGAAATTAAAGTAATGCTTAATATATATCCAGAGTTTTCACAAATAATTTTACTTTAAATATAATTAGATTACGATAATTTTGGTAAATTTTAAATAGTTTGAAATCTGATTTAATATAGAATGATATATGTATATATATAGATAATCTTTAGAATTGTATTTCCAGTAAAATACCATTAGAACTTTTCATTTAATTGGATGAAAAACATTTTTTTCATAAAGACAGTTGTAATTGATTTTTAAGTTTAATTTTCGTATACGTATTATATATGTAATAAAAGATGGTAGTTGCCTAAAAAATATATAAAAAGTTACTAAAATCTGTATAAAATATTATATATAAAATTATACCATGCTTACAGTTTCATAAATAATAGAACAAGCACAAAACAAAATAAGAAGAAATTAGTCCATCAATATGGAAATTGGATTTTAGTTGTAATATAGAATAACTTCATTCGATTTATAAAATATCACAACCAAGCAATACACAATGATTCAATGTGCAAACCTTAGTTGATTTAATCCTCGTTATGGGACTGACGTTACTAGTCTTCTCAACATAAGAACATCGCTGAACTGAAGTCTTTGGAATAGATTGGGTAAAGGATGAGGAACTCACAGAAACATCTTTTTTTTGGCTACACATAGATTTACTTTCCATAAATCGACTTTCAGAAAATGAAGAATACGATTTTGTTGAAGATTCTTCATGTTTAGACATATTTGAATTTTGTTGCATCTGTTCTTCAGTATCTGCCATGTATCCACTTTCTTGTTGAAAGAATTTTGTTTTAAATTTAGGAGATTCAGGCTTAGATACTTTACTAGGTTGAATATAAATAGGTGGAGATCCAGGCTTTAAGACCGGTTCCGATTCAAAACTTTGGCTATATCTTTGATGTTGCTTTACATCTCTTTCGTGTCTAGTCATTGATTTCTTAATTATTTTCTCTTTATGCTCATCAACAACAATAGGACGTGAAGGACCGGTAAGTTCTGGTGGTGGAATTTCAAAACTAGATGGCGGAAGAGGTTCAGTTTCAGTTGATTTGGGTCTTGGTGGTATTGGTACAGGTGCTTTAACACTTCGAAACCGAAATTCATCAGTTTCACTTTCATGAGTACGGACTTTAGATTTGTTATCGAAATCCGATTCATATTCACTTTCACTGTATAAAGTTGTTTTCGTATATTTAGATGGCTGTTTCATAGGAGTACAAGGTTTGTACGAAGTGACTGGCGGCGGAGCAACATAATAGTCCTTTGGTGGTAATGGTGGAACAATGTCTTCTTTTTTTGGTTGAGGAGGAATCATTCTAACTCCTGCAGGTGGTATTTTTGCTTGTTTATTCTCTAGAGACATTTCTATTGATTTTTCGATTTTTTCAATTTTTTTTTCTTTAATAATTGGACTTGGAGCATATCCTATTTCTGGCGGTGGTCCAGGTTCAAGTATTGGCTCAGGTGTTCGATGATAGAGTTGAATTTTTGGTTTATTCATTTCAGTTGCATTTTTTACGAGACTCGGTGCTTTCAATTCATCTGATTCTGACCATCGTTGAGATTTAGATTCACTTTTATCTAAAATAGTTTTCTCTACAGTTGCAACTTTTTTAACGTCACATTCTGCTATATATTTTTCGGTCGTTGATTTCTCTTCAATTGTATTTACAGTATGATCTACCTTTATTGTTTCAGCATTATATATTATAGGCTCTGATTTTGGAGTCCAAGATGGCGAATCTATTGTCTTTTCGATCACGGTATCGTATTTTGAACTCCAAGCTTTATTTTCTAATGTACTAGATGATTCTATATTAGTTGTAGTTTGCATCCCTGATGGAGATATTGTAACATCTTTTCGTATTTCATGCGATGATGTTTTAAAATCTTTTTCAGGTAAAATCCAATCTTGTTTATCAGAAAATGTTTTCGTAGTTTCACGCGGTGGTGGCCAAGATTTTCGACAACTATCTGATCCTTTACGTGTCCATGATTTATCCATTGCAATGCCATCTGCAGATGGTTTCGTTTCTGATGCTGACGTATATTTTTCATCAGAAGAAAAACTGTAAGGTGATACAGACCTTTTCATAATTGATGATGATTCTATACTTTTAGACTTGTATTCCGAATCACTTTTATATTCTTTTTTTTCATACATGTCTGTTTCTCGATATGATTTGTCCAATTCAAAGGGTGGAGGAATTGAGATTAATTTATCAGAAACAGAAACAGGTCGAGAAATTTTAGGTTCAGGTTTAGGTACTGGTGAACTAGGAAACAGCTTCACACCACCAATAGGGGCGTCAATGGGAGATATGCTTTTATCAAACGACTCTTGAAGCTGTTTCGCTTTAATGGAAATGTCAGGTCGTTTTTTTTTCGCTGCATCTGGTGTTTCTGGTTTTGGTGCATACCCTATTTCTGGCGGAGGTTCTGGAACAAGATTAAAACCTTTTAGCATAGCTTCCGCGCTTTCTGATTGAGCAGCTAATTTGGAAATAGTTAATGTTCCATGAATTGGGGAACCCGATGCTGTTACATCTTCCAGAATTGTACGCTTTATTTCTAAAGGTGGTAACTTGTATCCTTCATAAGGAAATTCGATTAAATTATTTTCTATACCGCGTGAACAGGATGAACTTTGTTCAAATTTATTAAAGATATCTTGAACAGCTCTTTTCCTGGCTTCTGGAATAGCGGGTTGTTCTCGTACTGCATTTTCGAATTTCGTTGATCTTTCATAGTTTTTAGTAAGTTTATCTACTTTAACATCATGACCCCGACTATCTTCAACATTATCTTCCGTTAACTTTATCATTTCTTTTGGACCTTTAGGAAGCGATGTTTCACTGGTACCTTTCGAAATTGATTCAAAGAAGCTTAAAGCATCTTTTTTTGCTACTGTTGATGTCTCTACATTTTCGTTTTCAATAATTTCTTTAATAGATTCTTGTTTAACTGTTTTTGATTCTTCCTCAAATGTCTTTCCATCTCTAAATACTTCTTTTCTTGTCTCAGTAGTTGTTGTTCTTCCTCCAACTGGTTCACTAGGTTTTTTAATATCAAACAATTCTGGTGCTTTGTGTTCTAGTTTCATATGGAACTTTTGTTCAGATTTTGTTTCACTTCGATGAGATTCAACAGTAGATGAAATAGTTTCAGAACGACATGCTCTTGTATCTGTAGAAGGAGTTTCAATAGTTTCTGATTTGATTGTTCGAATGGTTGAGGATGAGGAAGTAGAAGGAAATGGAGTTTTAAGTTCAGCACTTGGTTGAATCATCGTTGTTGTAATATGTTGAGTTGTCAAATTTGATGATGGTATATCACCTTTCTTTCCATCAGGCTAAAGTGATTATATGAATTTGTATTTGTTTAAAAATAATTTAAAAGACAAATAAAACTAATAAAATTATATATTTTTGAAAAATAATATAACTTACTTCTTCTACTTTTTTATCTTTAACGTTTTCATAAACAACAGTTTTGTGCACTTCCACCATGGTATCGGGAGTAGGTTCAAAAACAGCGAAATCTGCGATACTTTGAGCTTCGCCCCCAGAATTTGTAGCACGAACCATATATTTGCCTGCGTGCTCTTTTTGAGCTATAATATATTGAATGCGTAAATAACATAATTATATTAGTATAAATTTCAGGCAATATAAAAATTGCTGTTAGCGTTACCTTTTTCTATCAGTAAAAGATAACAGTTTCCTTGTTGTTTCATTCTAATTTCGGATGGGATTTCATAAATTTGAATATCATCTTTAAACCATGTTACAGTTGGTTCAGGTGTTCCGGTAATTTCAACTTCCATGATTACTCTGTCACCGCGTTTAACTACTTGAGCTTGTAAACGTCTTCCGAACACAGGAGGAAATATTGTTTCTGAATTAAACATAATGTATTATTAAAAATATAATATAAACTAAATTAAACAAATTATTTATGTTTCTGTTACAATTCTGTTTACTTTTTACTACAAGATCTGCTGTACTACTAGCAGTGCCTACTTCATTTGTTATAGTACAAGTATAACGTCCAGCATCTTTTACACCAACATCTTTCAGTTCTAGACAAACGTGATTGTGATCATATGTAATTTTTGCACTGTCTCTAGATCGTATTTCTTGATTATTCTTCGTCCAAGTTACCGTTGGTTGAGGAAAACCTGCGTAATAATTTTGTTTTTATAAATATTCTTTAGTAAAAAAAATAATATATTTGTATGAAGGTTATATAATTAATGTTTTATATGAATCCATATATATATATATATATTATTTAACGAAAACTATTAAAACTATTAATTCTATTTTAATAATTAGATATAAATTTATTTAATGATAGCTATCGCATGGTTTGTTAATTAACATTCCCTAAATTATTTTAATTTTAATAATTTGTTAATTAAAAAAAATGAATATACCATCAATGATTCCTGCAAGAATAACATCACTGCCCTGATCAACAATCATGCCAGTAAGTGGTGATACAAAACGAGGTACTGTAGATTTTCTTACTGGTTTCTTCTTTGTGATTTCTTCATCTTGAGTAACAATAACAGTTGTTTTTTCTTGTCGGGTTTCACCAGGTATGCCTTGAATACGTTCAAATTCCTCCACCCTGTGAGACTGAATTGAAAATAGAAAATTAATTTTCTTTTTGTAGTTAAATGTCTTTAAACGCCGTATTAATTTAAGTTATTAATTTAAAAATAAAAATAAATTCTCCGCAAAGTATTAAATATTAAAATTAGTACCTGTACAACAGGAGGTGTTCCATTTTGTGATGTAGCATATTCTGAACTCTGTGTAGATTTCTTAACACACAAACCAGTAGGTTGATGTCCTGTAGATGATAATGTTGATGAACTCGTAGAAGACGTAAATTCCTTCTTCATCGTAGTATGGCTTGTGGAAGATTCAGTGAAAGTAGAAGACATTTTGGATAAAACTTGACTTTCAACTCCACTCGCGCCAGGAGTTTTTTCTGTCGTGAAGAACTTGTCGCTACTGCTTGAAGCATGCATCTCGTCAATGGTAGCAGGTACTTGGACTAAATCGAGTTCCTCTCCCGTCACCCCACTGTCTAATGACAATGAATAATCAATTTATCATTAGATTAGCAATAATATCTTGGCAATTCATCAAGCGCCCTTGTAATGCATAATCAATTAGTGTTACAAAAAGAATATTGTTCTTATTTGACAGTACAAGTTGTCATACATAATATATATATATAAATATAAGTTAATATTTTGATATGTAAATCATTTGTATTTTAAATATTATAAATATAGAAGTGAAAAACGATCACTAAAATGGGGGGATATACAAAGAATATTTAGTTATTCAGTGTCACGTATATAAATGTCAAATCACTGAAATATAATTTTTAACCTATCATTACGTGTGTTACAGATACGGTATAACTGCGGAGTAAAAAAAACTCAACTCTTAAACAGGAATAAGCCTTCGGTCTTATTGTGTCAGTTTTTCTGAAGGCTCTGCTCTATTATCCTCGTTTCTTTGACATTTTAATAGAACACAAGTATAAATATTCTTGTCCAGAATTATATATTATAAGCAGTTGTTGAAATAAATATTTGGTACCTATAATGCGAGCAATTGTGAACCGAAGATATTATTTGTAGGAAAATCAAAATAAATATCTATATAATAAGTTGATATTAATGAGGAAGTTTTGAAAATACATAACAAATTTTATTTCAATCACATACTGATATTAAAAGGTCGGTTCCTATTATCCTTTATCTTAATCCAAAACATTATGTTATATTAATTTAAAAATTAGTGTCATTATTTTTATAATTGTTTGACATTAGTAATGTCATTATGTTATTTTGTACAAAAAGAATTGTAAAAATGTCAAAAAAACATTTAATGCTATATATACAAACGTCAAATGGTTTATCTATTGTACTTTTAACCGCCACTGCCAATTTAGTTAAATATTTACTTGATATTCTTTGACAATTTTAGAAACATTGAAATACATATCCAAGAGAGGCTGGCTCAAATTATTTATAAAACAGTTTGTACAAAAGTGAAATTAACCCCAAGTCTAACTCTAACTCTGATAATTAAATAAATGAACTGAATTTTTGTATCAGTAATATATTAAAAAGCGTCGACCAATTCACAAATTCTTCTACTCAATACATTCGAATTTATTACCCTTTATTTTTAGCCCAATTTAACGAATTATTGTTTATGAATTACACTCGAAGGATTCTGTTTCATATTTCAGGAATGCACGCAGCTAGATCGTTTATTAAATTCGTAAATATATTATTTGACATTAATAGATTTGTTTACAATTCAGCGTAACTATCCGCACCTCTCGAAGGTTATGTGCGTTATAATTAAATGCAGCGTTTCCTCTTTGGTTTATCGAAGCATTTAGTTTGGTTACTGAAATGCATCTTATGCATCGACAAACGATCAATAGACAAACGCGCGACCAATTTGAGAATTGGTTTCCTTGAATCATAGTGATATTATTAGACGGCCTGAATTGTCTTTAAACAACCATTACACCTGTTACGTTACACGTTCGATGAAATCTAATTATTGTGCAACTCGAGTGCGCCGTAATCTTTGTCATCTAACATTTACGAGCTGCGAATGAAAATTACGAGCCTCTAATAAGCGAAGAAATTGCGAAGCAGAATTCATACAGAACGTAACATAATTTTGTCTTTCTTTCTTTTTTCTTTTTTTTTTTTTTTTCACAACGAGAGAGTCTTACTCATTTTCTACTTCATCGTCTTTCTGCAACATCGTGAAAACGTTGGCTGATTTCCAGAATATCGTGCAAATAAATACATATAAACTGAGCGATTCGGGATTGCGGGGATATCTAGACCGAGAAATTCAATCCATTTGCTCTAAATTTTCACGCAGATACCATCAATTATTCATTACCGCGTTACCGACCAATAACAAAATTATTAAAAACCGTTGATATATTTACGCCAACTAAATAATTTTATAATTATTCACTTGCCCCGACATGTCAATGCCATAAACAAAATGGATATGTTTATATATAAAACCACGTATGTACGAGCATACTCGCGCGCATGATTTATTTGTTAATAATAATAATAATATGCACATAAAACGGTACATTTCATTCATAACTTAACACTTGTAAATATAACGTTATGAATTAAACAAAGCCGATTGCCATTTCTGCTAATATTGTACAAATTTTGGTACGCGTAGGAAGGCGTTTAAAATACAGACGAATTAAGTAATTTTAATAGCGCAGTAAAGTAATTGCGATTTTAAAATTATTTCGCATCATACTTCGTTCTTATGTAATGTATGAAAAGAAAAAATAAGTCACGGTGATTATAAATAAACGAAAGTCAAGTTAAACTTGAAATAATTAATTCGTTACTGTTCCATTTCGTTGGCATAGATTATTATCCTAATTATGTAATTACATAATTAAACAGCAATAGATTTGAATGCGTTTATAATTTACCATTGATACAGTATATACATACATATACGTACCCTTACTTAAATCAATGCGATATCCATAAAACTTTTTTAATTTCTTTCACACGTATTTCACTATTGCAATAATGTATCTCTACAAAGTATATCGACAATAAATCTTATTAAATACCACTGTCAGTGATTTTAATTGCAGACATCACTACAATAATGATACATCGGTATGAAAAAACGAATAAAATACCGAACAACGCGTATCAACGAAAACGACACTAATCACATAAGTTAGAATTCACTAATAGACCTTAACCTCGTTAATACCAGATTAATGCGTTATTAATTTGGTACCTTTTTGTTTCGTTTTGTAAACTGAAGTCTATGGGAAATGGTAGCAGCAGGTAGTGCCAAAAGTCGACGGAAAAGATGTGCCGAACAGTCGACCGGCCGACGGATAGACTCTGACGGATTTAAATTCATCGGAGTTAGAAGCTCTGTCGACCGACTCCGAGCAAGTATTCTTGCTGACAAAAATAACGTATTTCTGCGCGTGTTGCTCTCTCTTTATCCTAAACGATCTGTAGACAGGTTTCCTTCCTCCTTTTCATAATTTTTTATGCCAAAAATACAAGTTCGATCATCGAGTTATATGTCTTCGAAAAACCCTTCCGAACCTCGTATTGACTCCTTCGGTTTATTGTACCAGAATAAAATTGTTTTGAACATTAGATTTCAATTGGTTTCAATGAACGAACTTTTAGAACGCTAAATTACTTGAAAATTGTGAATAACTCGTGACGTTTATGGTTATTGTTAAGTTGTTGTGTTTAATTTTTCTGTCATAATTCAATAAATGTTTTAATTATAAAATATCATGCGCTCAATTACATTTTCAAGTGACAGATATACACTGAGAAAAAAAATGTTTAACAATTTACTATATAATATATATCAAAAAAAATAATATATCAAAAATAGACGATACGTGAAAATATAAGAAAATTGACTATATAATGTACACGTAGAAAAAAGTTATATTATAAAATACGATACTTATAGCTTTATAAGGATATAATGATTAGTATTATGAAAATTACTATACTTTATAGAAGTTTGTATTAAGCTGTATAATAATTTTAGAAATATTTGGTTCCAAATCTCTGAAATACCATAATGTATAGTCTTTTTTTATATAACATTTTTCTCCATGCACTGAGAGAAAAGATTGTTAAATTCACAATCTAGATATTAAAATTAGATTGTTAAACTACAGATAGCTGATTTGAATAAACAGATATTCAATTCAACAGTCAAGATTGTAAAAATTGTAGGTTATAT
>JABFQC010002036.1:0-17201 GCA_022817085.1 Psilanteris sp. ZL-2020
ACCTTCATGTCATTTACGTCCTCCCACAGCATATAAAATTCCTGTATCATTTCTTCTCTTGATTTTTTAATTTGATCGCACATAATGCTGCACATTTGGTCCTTCATTTCACTAAATGCTTCCGGGAGATACGTGTTATATCAAAAGAATGAGTTGTTTTTGGAGTATTGTTTTCTGTAGATGTAATATGAGGGTCAGGTCTCTTGCGCTTACGACAACAAAACGTAAAACCTCCATCTTTGTCAGTAATCAACCCTTTAGAACACTCATTATGATAGACGGTGGAACATTCAGAACAGTTTGTCTGATCTTCAATTTGTTTAATATCATTATGACATAAATAACACAATTTTTTGTTGACGGCATAGTTATACTTAATTATAGTAATGATATCACCGATAGATATAAATAGAGATATCAAAAACAATTTTGAGTAGACGTTTATAATATCGTTTACAATTATGCGCTCTCAAATATATAATTAGTATCAGAAATAATTGTTTATTGTGATTAAAAAACACATAAAATTCAGAAATTAGACGAACAAAAAATGTATAGATACAAAGAACTGATGAGATAAATAAAAAATTATGTAGCGATAATAAACAAATGTTAAGTTCGTCAGTGACAGTTAAAAATTATTATATCACAAATAGTCAATTGTAGAGTACAATCAATAAAACGATAAGTATATAAATACACTGTAAAAAATATTACGAATTTTAATATACTTTTAATGCACGATGGTACTTTAAATTGAATTAGTTATTACATAAAAATTAAATTAAGGTGCATTAAAAATTAAATTAAATACATTAAAAATGTAGAGAATTGATAAGTTTAATTAATTTAATATACTATTATATTAATCTTAAAAGTACATACGCAGTAATGCTTGGAGGATACTTTTACATTGCCATAATGTATATTATACGTTAATGCAAAATATATTTATAATATATAACATATTTTTATTTATAAAATATTCAATTTTACATTAATAACATTAATAAATAATGATAACTTAATATACTGAATTTAAATAAAAAAAGCTTTTAGTATTCCTAAATGTATTTTTTATTTATTAATTAGACTCCATTTTCAGTAATTAATACTGTATAATACTTTATTTTCAAAAAAGCACATTTTTTAAAAGAATTTTCAGAACTTTTGCATTAATTTATTGTTCATGTATTTGAATATTCAAAATATATGGTCCATTAATTTTAATATATGGACGAGTCCTTGTAATGGACTTCCAGTACTTTTACATTAATTTGGACGAACAATTTTTAATTTTATTTTATTATTTTAATTTTTTACAGTGTATATTGTTTATGATTTTATCATAAACACGAATCAATTAAATTAATAAACAAATTGTAAATCATTATGTTATATAGTACATAAGTTTTTAATTTAATTTATATATGAATAGAGTATATATATGACCGCAGACGGCTATTTCCAAATAAATTGCATCTTACGCTTTTTGCCGATAGGCACAAATCAAAAACCTGTCGCAAACGTTCCTAATCCAAAAAGTAAAAGTTCAGAGACCGCGAACGATTATTAACAGCTCTTTGTAATTCATCACTCGACATCTTGCACGATCACAGTGACACTCTCCTATATATATTTTAGAATATTTATGAGCTATGAAAGTATCGGTGCAATTCATAAACGATTCAAGGTGTATGTTTTCAATTACGCGTGACGCGATCATTAATTTCCATCGATGTTAAGTCATTTGTTATATTTGTTATATTATTTATAAATTGTTGTGTATATATATAATACACCATACGTGAACTCGAATCAGTTTTAATAAACACATAAATCAACTTTTTATCATCGTTTTTATCGATCAAACGGAATTGTTGAAAACAAATTTTTTCGGCAAATAAATTAAATCGAAACGACGCAACTAATTGCATGCGATTTATATAAGTGCCTTAATAAATTAGTTTGATTCATTATCATATGTAACGTTTACAAAATCGTCGGGCATTAGACGAACACCGACGCACATTAATATAATTGTATTAAGCGTGTCGTCAAATGAAAGTCACCGTTAACTTTTTGAAATCACTTCAAAAGGTCAGAATCAATTTCTCCATCTAATTTTGGTTTTTACGCGAGTTACGTTGTTTGCTTAGGAAAAGAACATTTTCAATATTATATTATGACACTTTGACTCGACAAACCGTGTAATTTGCAATTACAATTCTACTCTTTGCGCGGAAACCGTGCGCTTTTTCAACATACCGAATTTCAAATTCTATATATATATATATATATATAGATATACACGTAACGAATTTTTTTATAAAAATGAAACGCAAAGCGATTAAATTTTTGTTCTAATTTGTCTACCCATGGAACCTGATGCAAAACCCATATTCGGTTTATATACGACTCGATGAACTTAAACCAATCTAAAATATCAATCTTCAATTATCCAACGTATGAATGGCTTTATCCGCAATTTTTCAAGCTTCGCGTTTTATTGACTGAAGATTTGCGTGTGCCAATTGAATTACGTAACAAATTTTATCTATTAACTCGTGCACAATAAATTAACGTCTTTTGTCTGACAATTTTTAATTGTTACAACCACATATATAATTGCACAATGTTGATTTTTACGTGGTTCGCCCAACAATTACAAACTTTATGTAATATAAATGTTGAATGCACGCAGTTTTTGTTAAAGTTAATTTATTAAAACGTTATTACGTAATCGTATCAAGCGCGATACAAAATATTATATTATACGAGATTTAATAGACGTTAAATGCACAGCCAATATATTGACAGAAAACTACACGGAGAAAACAAGTATTAAAATTACTCATTAAATATCAAATGTGTGACAGTAGTGTTCTATTTTGAAATCATACATATAAATTTATTAAAAATTACGTGTATTTTTGGAAAAATTTCTGATATTTTATGTATTATTTCAATATTGAACATCACTATCACATATTTGTTATTTTGATGAGTAATTTTTAATACTTTTTTTCTCCGTGTGCACTGAGAAAAATAAAGCATGAAAAATTATTGTTTATAATACTGTTTTGGGGCCACATAATGCAAATCGTCAACATTTACTGTTTTCAACAGTAATATTAAAATTCAGTAATCATCTGTGTAAATAACTTGATTTCGTTCTGCATTGAAAAAAATAATATACAAATTTGACCAAACTAGATAATAAAAGGAGGAAAAGTGAGCAGAAATGTAAATAAACATTACACAATATCATGGTATATACCGATTATTTGGTAATATTTGACATATTTTTAGAATTTTCTAACTATAATTTATTATATTATTTACATTTTTGCCCATTTTTCCTCCTTTTATTATCTAGTTTGGTAAATTTAGTAACATTATTTTTTTCAGTGTATTAAAAATAGTAAATTTTGACGATTTGTGTCATACGGCCCCACATTCGTATTACACGGAGAAAAATATAATTGAAATTTTACTATAAAATAAACGAAACTGACCCTGGATGAAACAAACTTCCAAATTATCTCAAAAATTATAGTAAACATATAGCATAAATAAGAAATAAAATACTATATTTATCGTACTATTTTACCATAATTTATTAGACGAATTTGAAGTTTGTATCGTCCAGGATCAGTTTCGTTTATTCTATAGCAAAATCTCAATTAAATTTTTCTTCGTGTATAAACAGTAATTTTTCATGCTTTATTTTTCTCGGTGTATATATGTTTACAACGTTTCTTTCACGAATATACCAAAAGAGAATTAAAGCGTTGCACGCAATTTAGTGACAATTTGTATTAATTTTTTATTAATAACGCATTCATTGCCGTCAGTCATTAAATCAAAAGGATTTAACTAGAAATTCACGCTACCATTTGTATCGAGCGCAAAAATCGCATCAAACGATTTAATAGATCCAGTCGAGCTCAATTTAGCAAGCTCTCCAGACACAATAAAAAGCGTGTAATTAATTTTTGGATACGTTGAGATTTATTATTGATTCTCCCTCTCCGTTTGGGAGCGGAGAACGTCTATGCGATTCACGCGCGTCAACATCCCGAGATGAAACCGTGAATCCGAAACGCATATAAATGCTCTACCGCCACGCGAACTCGTTTAGTTGCGTGTTGACGACCGGACAAATCGACATTTACAAAGTGAGTACGCTTTAATATTTTGATCGTTTCACGAGCGCCGTTGATTCGCACGATTCGCATCGTTTCTTTGACGCTCGTGAACAGTTCCGATTGCAAAAGTTATCCACGTTTGGTTTTGGTCAAGAATTTTGTTACTTTGGTTGTCATTTCGATTAGAAACTGAAATTGTTTTAAACAATAACCTTTTTTTGAGGTTTATTTATTGATAATTTGCTGATATTAAGAACCGAAATTATAATTATACTAATAAAAAGTACACAAAAATTTAAAAAAGAAACTTGTAACAAGAATGTAAATCGTATCATTTTATCAAGCGAGGTATACAAATTTAAATTAAAATAATATTTTATTGAATTATTTTTATTAAGTTATATACAAATATAAACGACGTATGATAGTTAAGTTATACGATTATTAATATGACAATATTTCGTTGCGTTCTTTAAACTTCAATAAACTTTGTAAAACTCTTGTTTCGCGATTCTAAAATTCAATATTAAATTAATACAATAATTATATTACAATCCACACTGAGAAAAAATATAATAAAAATTTCCATTTATATAGTATTTCGAGGACATTTTAATTAATTTATTAATTTTATCATATAATATATTCGGGAATAGTAATATATTGCTTAAATTTACTTTTTTCTATTATATTATATTATAATAGTAACTTCTATTATATTTTTTTCTCAGTGCATAATTTGAAACGTTTAGTTATACGTTTATTGAATCAATCATTAATTAACCGGGCATAACAATCTAGAAAACGTTTATTAACCGAGGATTGAATCAACTCGTCATTTCATATTTCAAATTAAGTCACCCTCGTCGTTAATAAACAATTGTTGAAATATAAAAAAAAAACAATTGTTAATAATTATTGTCGAAATTAATTTAGCTCGCGATCATAAAATGATTTAGAATATCAAAGGCGGAAAAAAAAGTGTTACGAAAGGTGTTCATTTCACTAAAATGCTTCCTATGTTGTTATTTGTAACGAGCAGAAAGGGGGAAAGTAAGCGGGTCCGCGTAAATCGTGAGAAACTTTCAACTGTTCTTCTCTTCATCAAGGAAGTAACGGGAATTTCGTATAAAGGTCAATCGATCGCTTAATTGGGTGACCTCTAAGTGTCGTCGACGTTTTGGCATAAACTGAAATGTTCGAGATAAAGAAGGGAGCGCGCTTGTTCGAGTCAAAATTATACTGTCGTGAAATACTCTACCAATTGTGTGTACAGAAAAAGTTGAAGATTCATAAAAGCGGATTATGTAATGGTGCATGTTTTTAAAAGGCGAGCGTTTTGCAATTGTGGAAAATTAGTCGCAGTTTGTTTCATTAGAATTGTATTTTAGGTGCTTGCGACTTCTTTTATTACTGCGACGGGTACTAAAAGTGTTTAGAAATGTTGCTGGATTGGAATTATGAATTACAATATATGTCGAAACACGCAGTTGGGATGTTTCGATTTTAGCAGGGTATGATTAGGCGGTTTTGAATTTGAACCGGAAATGTTGACTTGAGCAACCAAAGTGGTGCCTTTGAACAATTCGATACTAGTCGTTGAAGTGCTTTTTACGGTATTTGAATGTTGTTAAAGTACTGAAAATGATTAAAATATGATTAACATAATGGATTTACTTAGCGTATCTTAATGATTCGTTTCAATAATTTAGCATTTTTTTATTTTCCGAAATGTAATTATGTGAAAAGGAAAGTAATACTGAATGAAATTGTTAAGTATACTAAATGGAAATAATGAAATAGGTCAATTTTAGGTATTCCTTATTCTCATAAAATATGTATTAGCGTAAGATATTATTATTATGTATTTTATTATGAAATGTAGCGGTATTCGCTCATAAAATTTATTATATGTCAAGTTTTTAGTTGTTAATTTCTACTTATGATAATGTAAGAAGAATAAATAAAGTTAAAATTGTATGAATGCGTAATTAAAATTATACCAAGTTTTAATATTCTAAAGTAGAAATGTCTAGAAATTAAAAATATAAAAAATGGATTAAAAAGTTGTTTTCTTATATTAAACGACAAATTAATTAAATTATAATATAAAATAGAAGCATAGAAATATTAGATTTAAATGAATTTTTTATATTAAATTAAATTTATATTTTATTAGACTTTTCAAATTTTATATGTACTTCTTTTATTTCACTTTAAGTTACATAAGTAAGAAGTACTGGTCACATAAATATACATCATAATAAATAATTTTATTACCTCAGTCTAAGGAAAACAAATCTCATTTATCTTTTAATTGGCATCAACATTCAATGGAAATAATAAATTATGCATCTCAATTTAAAACTAACGCAATATATCAATTAATCATTCCAGAATAATTCTCAATACACGATAAAATCATATTATTATCAATAAATTGAGAATTTCGCAATCTTTCATACTTCGAATTTTCTATTATTTATTTAGACATCTAACTTTATGAAAATTTCATTCAAAATTAAACAAAAATCGGAATCAGTTATAAAGCAACACAATTCTATCACATTATTTGCTTCTTACACAACGATTACATACTTAATTTAAGGCACATCATTTTTAATTGTTAGATTTTGTAAATAATTTAATTCATGTTTTAAAGAAAATATTTACATAAATTATGTGATATATGTATATATATGAAAATAAATATAATTCTTACATTAGTAATCGTATAAATTGCTTGTATAAAATATTGATGTAGTGTTGTTAATGTTTTAAAATTGTCATTTTTTTCAGATGAAAGCTATCACAGTGTGCCTCTTTGCTTTTGTGGCAATTGCCAGCGCCTTCCCTCAACAGAAGGATGGTCAAGTTTTCAGCAACGAGGCCATCAGACAGGCACAAAACACCTTCCTGATTCCTAAAGATGCAACGATTCAGAATGTTCAAGAGGGTATTGAATTGGCTGCCTACGAATCCATTCCTGGTGACCAAAGAATCAACTTGTTCGAAATCCTCGGCGAGCACGTTCCTCCAGAAGTGGTGAACAATTTGCAGGGTCAAATCGATCAAATCGGTCGCAACTGATTTTGTATCGATGCAAATTATTCCTGTGCAGCATCGTCATCCTCGTCAGCGTTGTAATTTACAATCATCAGTTTCCCGTGTAATTGCCTAGTAATTTATGAGCGTGTGATACATGTTTGTTATCCAAATTGAAACTAATCTTTGCATAATAAAAATAGTTTCATTATTATTTTGCTATCGTCGTTATGATTACAGTTTGTTTATATTTTTCTTAAATAAATTGTGATAGAAAAAAGAAATAGGCACAGTAGGTGTTCATTTATTTCAACAAGCAACACCCTTTGTTTAAAGAAGAAAGTGCCAGCGAATTGGTGAACGAATTGCGTGCTATCGGTGAAATCGCCCGAATAAATTTGTTCGGCGTTCGCATTCGGCATTATATACGCGCGCGGACTACGATTGACACGATCAACGACAGAGAAAGTATCGCTTCCGAAGAAGTGCACTTTCACTTTTCGCGTTTTTCGTTAAGCAACGCTTCTTCGTCGCGCATCGTTGGACGGGCATGCCACCAGGTCGTATAATTACATACCTATAAAGTTTAAAACCCATCGGACTTGTGTGATTTAATAGTTTACTGATGTTATTTAGAAAATGAAGATTCTTATATAGTATTTGAATTATATAAGTATATTGTACTAAAACAAAAAAAATGTATAATTGGATTTAAATATCAAAAAGGTATTAAACAGTTCAATGCATGTATAAATGTAAACTTCATAAAAATGTTTTCATTCTTTTTATATTAATTTGAACTTATTCTGATGAATTAAAACGGAAGCTTTAATTATAAAACCACAAAAATCCAAATGAAATTGTAATGAAAATAGTCCGGTTGTATTTACTTTTAGTGTAAGTGTAAGATTTTAAGTACTTTCTTAATACCATGGTATTAAAAAATATTAAAAATAACAATACATTTGAGATTGAAGATTCAAGGGAAACACAATTTATATTATGATAAAGCTAATATTTATTTAATTATGAATAGTAAAAGTCAAATTTCGCTTCTGAACGATTTCAAATACTTGACACATATGAAAGAACTTGACATTGTTTGTACAAGAATAGTAATAACTTATAAATAATGTACTTTTCTTTCGTGATCCAAAACTGTTTTTCCTAGCTTCCAAAGATGATTTGTGTTGATGATGTTATTTGACTGTGTGTTATTACAATGTTTCTCCAATTAAATTTTTATTCCAGTCATTGGAATAGATTTTTTTAGAAATTTACTTTAATTAAATATAAAAATAACAAAACGAAATAAACTAAATATAATAAATGATTACAATTAATTAAGCAAAGGACGCAGACTTCTTTTAGATTACAATGACATAATTGAAGAATCTTAATTTGTGCAACTTAAAATATAAAATTTTCACACTGAGAAATTATATTTCCAGTAACGCACACATTCATATTAATTTCACGCTAGTTAAACTAAGACGATGATCCCGTTAATATATTCCAGATGTAAAAGGAATATGCCTTTGCGCGATTTAAATGATAAAGTAATTCATGTTACTTTATTTTCTGTAACAAACAAAGTTTTTTTTAATTAGTTTAAAATAAATATAAATTATAGTTAAAAAACTTATATTGAATAATTTTTTTCATTTTAACTTATATTTTTTAAAAAGTTTATATATTATACCTTGATTTCTTAGAACTTCTATGTCTGTCTCCGCTGTCATCACGTGAACGCTTCTTGCTACTGGATGAATGGGATGATTTGTGTTTGTCGTGTTTATCACTCTTACGTGGACTGTTTAAATTAAGAAAATCACATTAAAAAGAAGAAATATTTAATGAAATATAGGATTCTACTTTATAGAAATTCAATAATACATAAAATTATCATTTAAAAATAATACTCTTAAAAATTATCAATTACCAACAGTAAATACTGTTTTTAGCAAGTAATAATTAAGCTCGCAGAAAAGACAATTATTATGTAATTTCTATTGAAATTTATAGAAACATATGGAATCCCATCATTGATTTAATCATCACCTGTGATGTTTGGATGACTTGGAAGGAGACACTTTCTTATGTGAACTTCCACTCCGTGATCGGTCATTTCTTTAATTATTAAATGGAAAATGTCAATGCGCATTATGAATATAGATATGATATGATGTGGTGTGATATGACGTAAGTAAATGTATAAAAAGAAAATTATAATCAGTTTAAATTACTAACCTGTGTTTATCTGACGATCTTCGATCTTTATCTTTACCAGATGAACTTTTGCTCTTAGAACTGTGTTTCGAACTATGACTGAAGAAAATTACATATTAGTTTAGTTATTTGCACATCAATATTAAATGTATATTAATAAATTGACACATACTTTTTAGAAGGTACAGGGCTCCTTCTACCACCTTTTTTCTTTTTACTAAATTCATCTTGGTAATCATCTCCTCTTTCTTTATCTTCTTCAGCTGCCTCGCGTTCAAGATCCGACCAATCTTTACCAGATTCTTCTGAACTTCCTAATTCTTCTTCACCTGAAATATTTAATAATTATTTGTAAAAATATCACAAAATAATAAATTATAAAATGATTAGCTTTCATAAATATTCCTTAATATTTATCAATAATAAAGTTTCACTATCAACAATTTCTGAATTATGTAATGTTATTTAAAATAATCAATATTATAATTTTTATGTATGAAACTTTTTTTCATATATTTATTACTACCTTAACATCATAATTAATAATTTTACTTACCAGAATCATCAGAATCTTCTGAAGCTTCAGAATACTCAGAATCATCGTCTGATTCTTCTTCGCTTTCCAAATCAGAGGGCTAAACAAAATTATATTATTATATATTTATGAATTATAATTTATTTTGTTTCAATTTTTGTTTAATTAACAAACTTACTTCATAAGCGTCATCTTCTTCTTCTTCTTCATCATCTACCTCTTCATTTTCTTCATCACTTTCTGGGTCCAAGAATGTCCAACCACCATTTTGGAAGAACCCTTCAGGGTCATCAGTAATAGTTTTCATAATTTTACCCCAATTCAATGACTGTACGCCTTCAGAATATCGTATGTCACAAGAACTTAAAAGAAGTTTTAGTTTAAAGTTAGATTTAATTTAATCTATTATTTTTTTAAATTTATATTTATTTAAATCAAATTACATCACAATGTAATATATAGTTTTAGTAATAAAACTTACTTCAACCATTCTTTAACATGATCCAACATATTCATTGGAATGGCATTAACCATAGCTACTTTTCTATGATAATCCTTGAAAATAAATACCATGTCAAAGTTCTTTAAATGGAATTGAACTCTTTCGAAATGAACAAGTTCAACATCTTCTAGTGTAATTACAAATGGAGGCTGTGAATTTATTAAATTGTATATTAGTTTAATTTTATTAAAATATTAATTTATGTAAATATTTATTTTTAATTCAATTTAGAAAACACATTGAAACTAGAACATTAAAATAATTATATTCGTACACGGAGAGAAATATTTGACTGTAACTGCGTAAAATATTTTCCTTTTTTTGTTTGGAACTTTTCTATCCAAAATAGTAATTAATTTCGCGCTAAATTTCCATGAAATGAACCTTAATAAGCATAACATATGTTATACGAAATAAGCATCAAAATCGAACAATAAAAGCGTGTTCTAATGCTAAAAATGCATTGTAGCCACGCGAATATTGTTCCAGCTTAAGCTTTGATTGCACGCATTCCTTACTATTTTTACGTGAGTGTTCTGCAATATTGGTAAAAAAGAATATCATTCTTTTATTGCTTATGGCGCTGCAATTTTTGCGCCAAATTCAAACTAAATTAGTAGTTATTTAACAAGCTATTATAGAATGACGTTATATCGTGCTTTAAAGGTTCTCTCAGTGTATGTAATAAAATCATACCCATTCTGTTAAATGTACAAGACATCCGCTTGTTGGTTGTAAAAGAACTGTACTTCTGAAAGGTACGCCAGGGAAACCTAATTCTCTAAATGGAGTATCAAATTCAACCTCTTGTTTTGTAATAGCATCAACCTAAAATAAATTCTTTTATTATAAATTTGAAAATGTAATTTATTAGAATAAATTATTGTCTGTGATTTTATATTTAATATTAATAATTATTACTATGATTTTATTACCTTTTCACAAAAACTTTTGAAGGCGGTTTTTAATTTATGCCTAAGTTCTCGTTCAGATTGTTCTGCGGCTAGATCATCTCGGTCATGCATGTGTTGATGTTTTCCTAAATCAGTAGTAATTTCACCGACTTCTGTATAAAATTGTACATCTAAATGTTTCTTTTTCCCAAACATAATAGCATGCTAAAAATAAACAATATTAAATGTAAAATTCATTAATTTAAATATATAAATATATTCAATAATTCAAAATTAAATTACTTTTAAATGGAAATGGAGTAGAATAATCATCTCCCCATCACATGGTTGGAAAAATGCATTTTTAATATTGTTATAAAGAATGTCAACTTTATCTCCTCGAACAGATGTATACCGGAAGCCATTGGTATGGGCTTCAAGGCCACCTGTCATTCTTTTCGTAACAATATTCGGCCGAATATACAAATCTTTCAATTTAGGGTTGCCTTTATTTTGTGAAAGTATTAAAGTATCTTGCTTCACTAAATCCTCTTTTTCTCTTTCTTCTGCTTCGCGAGTCTTGAATTTTTTTTGTACTTCTTTGATTAATCGGAAAGCTGTATTCAAATTTGAAGAAGGTGCTGATATTTCTCCAGGCTCTTTGGTATTTGTGCTTCGATACGTTCTGAATAAATTAATAAAAATTTAAATATTTATAATTTGAAATTATTTAAACATATAATAAAAGTAAATATTTTTAAATTAATAAAAGTAATAAAGAATTACAATTCTTTAACAAATGTTGCGTCCGGCTGTGGGTAAGTTCCACCTTCATTACGTCCCATTGTTGCACCAGGGTGGAAAAAATTTATCCTAAGATACGTATAATCTCCTTCAACGGATTGTGAAATATTTTTAATTGTAGAAATATGGAATGGAACCGAAACACCATAAACTGGCAGTATAATAGTTTCATACTTTTTATCTGAAAATAAATATAAATATTATTTTTGCAAATTTTATATTTATATAAATAATTTGTCATTAAAATTGTTTTAAATACTAATCATCAAAATTTCCAACTGACCAACATATAATTTAAGCTCTTGAACTTCTGCTTCGCGAGGCATCTGTCCAATATTTTTATATGAGATGGTGGATTTTCGAACTTTTTCTTGTTCTTTACCACCACTTTGTTGCGCTAAACGAGCTTTTGCAGCTTCGTTTAATTGCTGGGCTAGTTCTTTTTGATGTTGCTTTCTTTTTTCTTCTGAACTATGTTCATTTCTTAATTTTGATTCAATCACTGTCGTTCTTTTTCCTCGTCCAAGAATTTCTTCTGGTTTTGGCTCATTTTCTTTGCCACTTCCATCATCTTCTTCTTCTTCGTCTTTTAAGACTATGCCAATATTTTTTATTTTCTTTTTAGATGGTGTCAAATTTGACGCTGCTGAACCCTGAAATAATTATAAAATTATTATTTGTGTACATATAAAATAAGGATTTGCTCCGTTATGAATGTTGATTGTATTTACCTCATTCACCATTACAGTATCTCCAATGAATAAGGCATATATTTTGCCTTCTTTGTCTGTTGCATCTGGATTTGCAAGACTTGATAACCCAACATTAACATTGAAAACCATACCTTTCTTAGCAACTGCGCGAGTTTTAGGTCCAATTAATAATGAGTTTTCTTTAAATTCAATTCCCATTGCAAACCCAAAATTTTTTGTCAAATGATCTACTAAATTAGGTTTTTCATCTTTAACAAATTTAATACCCGCTTCGTATACATCACAAAGTTTCACTCCAGCGACTAATGATTTTAGAATTTCTTCTTCTAGTTGAACAAGGAAATTATAATTTTCCTAAAAATAGTTGTAATGAATAGTAAGAGTTTTTATAATTTTTAGTATTTTACATTTTTTGTTTAATTATAATACCTCTATTTTCTTCGTTGGGTTCACTATTAATGTTCTTACAATATTAGAACAATAAGATTTGTAACGTACACCCAGAGTGCAAATAATAACACCAAAATGCAAGGTATTTTTATCACTCATTGTACTAAATTTAAGACTGTAGTGTCCACCACTCTGAATTATAGCTGGATAGCACATGTCGATCTGACTATGATCTACACCGGTGACATATTTTTTATTAGTAATTGCTGAATCCACGCCTTCAGCTAACTTTGAATGTTTTACTTTCTAAAAAAATATAAGACAAATTAATAGCTTGTAAAATTATATATATTATTAATTAAAGATTTGTAAGAAAATAAATTTTACTTTGTCTGAATCAATGATTTCCATTATTTGATCTTTAAGATATTTAGTGAAAACATCTACTGTTACAATACATGCTTTTTTAATAGATAACATTTCAGAATCTTCTTTTGGACACATCAAGTAAGCTGCAGCTGCACTGACATCCACCTGTCATAAAAAAAGAGTATTATATTAAAAGTACATTTAATATTGTAGTTTTATATTTATAAAATTTTCACTTACGGTATCAAATGATTCTTGCTTAAGAACATCTCTCCATGAATCCATAAAAGTTCCAAGAAAATTTTCTTTTGAAAATACTCCTAGTGTTTTCCCTTTTTTGCTATCTTTTATTATATCAATCAGTTTTGCAAAGTTACCTTTGTTATCATCATTCTAAAATTATATTAAAGATATAATAACTTTTATTTTTTTACAATTTTATATTATTAAAAGTTTAAAAAATAATTATACTTTATCTCTTATTAATATTTTAACAGGTGGCACACCAGTTTCATCTGATTTATGGTTCTCAATGTTTCGTAAAAATTCAGCTTTTTTTTTACTGGTCAAGAAGGTGATAGATTTTTCTGCCAATATCATAATAGTGTCAGATAACTCGTAACTAACAAGCCATGTCTAAGAAAGAAGCACTTATTAATAACAAATAATTAAATTTCAATAACAAATAAACTTATATTCTTTATACTTAAAACAAATATTTATTATGGTTAGAATATAATTTTAATATTAAAATATCTATTAAAAATAGTTTTGTTAAATTAATGGTGTTAACAAAAGTTTATAAATTGAAAATATATAGATCAAAATTTGTTATACTTTTGAAACAAATCAACTAATATTCATTGTAAACCATTATAAAATGTAATTTAATGCATGAAAGTACAAATTCCTAAGAAAATCAATTCTTTTTAAATTGGAGTAATCTTTAAACTTAATTTTATTATAAAATTATAAAGTACTATAATATAAAAACAATAATTCTTTTTTTATATTTGTAAATAATAAGTTTGAAATAATTGACAAGATAATTGCTTAATATTAAAAAGAAAATATATTCACTAAAATTATATAACCAAAGACTTTTCATCGTAAGATACCTGAAGCGCTGTAGATTTGCTGTAAACGACATCTTTGTCACTTCCAACTGCCGAAACAAGACAGTCCATTTTACTGAAGCTATCATCTCCACCAACCTCACCTTCCTGTCATTGAAATAAGCATTTTATTCATTTGCAGTGAATTTTATTTATTTATATATTAACATTTTAGATATAATACTTTATGTATTTCTAAATAAATAACCTTTAAATATGGACATAATTAAAATGCATCAACAAAAAGCCGGTAACAACTTAACCGATTGATGTATTGACAAAATTATGCTTTTATAATTTTTATAAAACTAACCTTCCAAGCAGCATAAAAGCGCTTCATGCGCCTGAAAAATGCATCTTTATCCAATGATGCGTTACTCATTTTTTATATATTTCTTCCAACGATACACGTGCACAATTAAAAACTGGTATCAACAACAAACGCACGCACTTCTGCCTTTGTTTAACGTTCCTGATTTCAGTTTACTCGCTTTCAACCTCACATTGTCTCCATAGTCGACATATAAATTATACAAGAATGTCGCGAAGTTTCAATAAAGTTCGTTGTGTAGACTTTAAGCACGAGTAATATTCAAATAATAAAAAGGTTTATTACTTCGTGATTTTCGAAATATTACGACAATTCTCTCATATAAAATCCGCAGAAATTATGATGGCGGGAAGTACGCGGGAACCAAGTGAGTGCGACGTTGTACGCAACCAATCAGCACACCAACCCCCACCTGTAACACTGTAACGCACGCTGGCACGTTGCTATTTTGCAATTTTGTAAATAACTCAAATATGAAAACATTTTTAATAATAACTTTATTTTTATGATTTTAATTGAAAAATGAGCCTTGATTTGACTGTCAAATATTATGTTAAAAAAGGATAACAAATATTGTCAATTATGATTTCATTGCAATACAAATAATTTAAAACTTTTTCCTTTTGAAAATTTATTTTAGAACGTAGTTTTATGTTATAATAAATAATATATATTTTAACTGAGTCCTAAAATCAATATTCAGCACTTTTTTTGATTTTAAATTGCACTCTCACACAAAATATTATACTCGTTTGATATTTAATGTATTCTTTAAGGTAAAATAGAACTCTTCTGCGACGGAGTTGGTGTGTTTACTAATTGATAAAATTGTAATTTTGAATTAAAGAACATAGTATATTTCAGCCGATTTTTCATGCGTGGGAGAATCATATTGTAATATAAAGAATATTTTATATATAATACTTTTATTGTAAGTTGACACCGCGTTTTTTTTATCACCTTAGAAACGCGGTAACAACTTTCATCGATAATAATTTGTAAAATAATGATTTTCCTTGCAAATATAATTCTCCTGAAGTGATAAAGTCGGATGAATTCATTATTATGATATATAATTGTGTTATAACAGTTTTTTCAGAAAATATCCTAATTTATCCTATTAAACTATCCTATTGTTTCTATTTTCCTTTAATAAAGTATGGTTGGGTTCTAAAATCAATTTTCAGAACTTTTGTCTTTGTCTAACTTATTCGTTATCAAGTTTTTATTTCATAAATTCAATACTGAATACTTAATATGGAACATGGCCAAAATAGTATGCCACATATATGTCTATTAATAAAGGATAGACTATGCTATTCAAATAAGTGTGTCCTTTTTCAATAAAATATATTGTTATTCATCTTATATTTACATCTTTTTCTAACGCAGTAATTTCAGTACTTAAAGTAAACTCTGGAACGCACCCTAAATTTGTTAATTGAAATAACTATATAATAAATTCTGAACGATTTTTAATATATGGGAGAATTATATTCTAATATATAGAATATTTTATGTGTAACAGTTATATATAACAAATCGGATAAAATTATTATGATATATAATTGTGTACCATTTTCCTTTTAAAGCGCACTTTTAATCGAATGTAGTAGATATTGCACAGATTTTTATATATTTTTTGTATTCATTTATTTAATACAATTTGTTTGTATAGTGCAAATATTTTCTCATTTTGAAAGAAGTATTTAATGTACTAAAATTGTTTACTTATTACGTCAGGAATTTCATTTGAAAGTTTAAATGTATTATATAAAAATAATCATACATTACAAAAAATGGTTGTAAAGAAATAAATATTATAAATAATTTTTTAATAATATTATTAAAAAAAATGAATTGTTACAGTAGACTAGAACCCCCTTGAGGCTTATTCAGATACCGCGGTGGCGATTTTGTTACTATAGGACAAGTGGCAACTTGGCAATAGTATATGTTTCAAATAGCACAATCCATTATCTTTTGACAAGTGTTTGACATTTAAGGGGGTTCTTCAAGTCTAATGTAACGGAATAGTGTTTTCTTTTATTGCAGTATTAAATTTTGCTTTTTAATAAAATGCAACAATTTGCCCACATTTTTCGCTGATGGGAAACTACTTTT
>JABFQC010002037.1:0-17199 GCA_022817085.1 Psilanteris sp. ZL-2020
TGTACATTGTAATATTTATAAAAATGTAATTAGAGTTATTCTAATTTTTATAAAAATCCCACATGTTGGAAAACTATCGGCGGACTTTTCAAGCGCAAGTCCGGTTATTGCATCCGGGTCTTCAATTTATGAACAAATTTTTATAATATATATATATATATATATATATATATAGTGTAAATGAATAGTTTTAATATTAAAGGAATATTTATGTATATATTTAATTTTGTATACAAATAAAAAAATATCAATATGTTAAAGGTGAAATTAAATATGATTCATATGCGATATTAAAATTTTTCTTTTTTTACTTAACATTTCTTATCAATAAATAAGTTCAAAAACTTATTAACATAAAGAACATAAGAAATCTAATCTTAAATTTCAACATATTTATATCAACAGCATATTTCAAAATAAAATTAATAAAAATTATAAAATTTCATTTTGATTCTCGAGATACTTTTACTTCGAATTACATATAATGAATTATTTATAAACAAAACATAAACACTGAAAAGCAGGCAAATATATGCGGGCACCTTAAATATAATGATTAGACGAAACGGAACCGAAAAGAAAGTATCGCAAACATGAAATTCCGTTTCCACGAAATTTGCTACAAAAAGAATCGCTTCCGCGTTCTATTATTTTCAAACAAAAAAATACCGAAAACACTATATAGACTTCTTCGAACAATCGTTAAACCAAAACAATCGTTTAAACGATTTTGCTTTGCAAAAGTCTTGCGCAATTTTTTGTTCTCCTTTTCACGCCCAATTCAAATTGGGGTTCGTTCCACAAAACGACGCTAAATCTCTCTTCCAAAGTAAACGCATTTGCGTCACGTCACGATTTATAAGACTCCACTAACTACAAATTTAAGTTCGTGAATCATTATCACGATCGAAAGTCGGACGCAAGCGACGAAACGCTTATTTGTAACGCGCAAATAATAACGCTTCGGCATTGTTAGGCGCGAAGAAAAAACAGAAAAGCAAAAGAAAAGAAGAAAAAAAAACAAACGAAAAAAAAAAAAAAAAAACGAACGCAAGCGTCTTCGCAAAATGTTGATCCCGAATTGAACCGTCGACTAGTTTATTATTATATTATCCTTGGGCATTATAAAATACCAAAGTTTGATAAAAATAGACGCCGTTTTCTCTATAGAACCTGAGCTTCAGAAATAAAAATCCGTCGCGTTAAAATTTCGGATACCCGCATCGCATTATGAAAATATCTCACGAGATTCGGGCCAGTTGTATAACAACTGTGCCTTTGTAACGTATACAAAACTCGGCATTAAGCATTGAGTCATTGCCAACTTGGCTGAAACGTAATTTTTTATACGCAAAATCCGATAAATTGCTACGACAGCCAGCGTATGGCTATATGCACAAATGCCATTTTATTTTAACCGATGAAAAAACAATTATTATTATTAAACCGGAAAACTACGCGCGCATTCGCGTAATTTATTAGACGCTGTTTTAAACAATTAAGGATGGTGTGAATTTTTGTTTATTCCGATTTCATTATTTCGCGACGACTAAAATTAAAATTTGTGCGCGTGTTTGGGTGAAATTAAATTTTGATAATGAAACATGGAACGGATTGAATAATATATGAATAAGATTATGATAAGGAATTGAGATTAAGAATTTTGGGTAATACAAATTGTAACGAATTACAGTTTGGGTTGTTATAGGTGGGTGGCGCAGTCGCACTTAATACTTAATGTAGAAATGAACTGATACAAATTGTAGACTCTCGTATTAATTATTTTTAATTATTTTTGTTTGCTTTTAACGCGTGCTTGGATATTTATGTTGTTTATTTAAACGTATTGTTATTTTATAAAAAAAAACAATATATGCTGCTGTCAAGGTTATTTATATGAAAAACAATGTGAAATAAAAATTAAAAAGAGAATATAATATTGTAAATTAGTAATATAAACAAAGTTTATTATATTTATCACTTTGTTTATAATGTCAAATTATACAAAAACAATTATTTTTCTGTTTTTTCAAAAAATGTTTAGTGTTTAAAATTTGAAGATGTATGTAAACAAACAACATAAACAAATATCTTTAACAGCATGTATAATACATGATTGCTGTTCTGTATAAGAGTCATTATGGTTTCGGATTAATTCTAAGTAAAAGCATATATCGATTATATGTAACATGTTTATGAAATGAGTCACGAAAAAATTTATATATAGATAATATCCCGATATTTGATCTAAATTGATATTTATTATTATATGTTACAAGCTCTTAATGAGCATGCGGATGACATTATAAGCCAAAATTTAAACAATGTTTCCATCCATCATAGCTTTCGGACGTAAAACATTATAGACGAATAATTTGGCGCAAAATGTGTAAGATGCCAAAAAATTGTTGTGTTCAGCGATGAATGGCGAGTTTCGTTCTTGTCAAGAATTTTTAAATTCTTAAAAATCTTGTGATATATTACATCAATGATGGAGTAAAATTAGTTACTTTCCGCGTTTATAAATAAATTTTAAATATGATGGATTTAATTAGATAACAGACGTTTATACCTGCGATATCGGAAGTTCTGGTCTGAGCGTAATAAGTGACGGCGGGGGTTCAAATCCTGCCTGATTCGTAAACTGATTTCCGTGAACCTGAGATTGCTGAAACACGAGAATTTTTCATTAATATTGTTTGGTTATTAATTTTAAGTAGATAATTTAATTGCAATGGCTAGATCTTTTTCACGTCAAATTATTTATTAAACAATAAAAGGAAAAAATATTAAATATTATATTCAAATTATTATGTTTGCTAGACTAATTTATTTAATCTTAATTAATTTATTTTAATTTTATTAAAATATAAAAGTATATTTTATTCCAAAAAAATTCCAGTTTAAATAACGATTTTTTTACATTAAGGCAGTTGAGAATCGAACCATCGTCTCTAAAGTTAGAAGACTAAAAATCTCACCACTGAACCACCACGATTTATATTTAATTCTGTAATTCTAAAAATGACTATTTTTGAATTATTTATCAATAATAACCTCTAAATCCATCACCGTTTATTAATTAGTTTTTTATCATAACGAATTATAACGTATTGTTTCTAAACAATTTTAATATTTTAAACATTTTCCTATCAATTCTGTAAATTATTCAAGTAAACTCGAAACTATTGATAAGCAGAAAATTGTTGTTTAACTAATGTAATTAAAAAATAATAGTTTAATTTAAGAGTTCTTTGATAAGAATAAGTTTGTTTACATTGTTTTAATAAAAGATTGCATTGTTTTGATAACAACAGTGTTTGTAAATTTTAGCTCATTGATATGCAACCAATCAATGAAAGCAATTTTTACAAGAGTTACAAAATGTAAATAAGTTAGGTAAATTAATAATATTACTTCTATTAACTGTATTATGACAGCAACCCATAATATTTTGTTAGATGAAATTTCTATGTTCGATTGCTATGTTTTGGTTATTATGATTGTAACCGAAGTTAAAAATGCGATGAAAGTTTTAGATATTATTTAGTGAAGGCTTTGCGTACTTATTATTTATAATATCAATGTCTTTAATGACGTGAATATTTACAAATATTTACTGAAAAAAAAACGATAAAAAATTATCGTTTCGACTGTAATGCGCATGTAATAACTTACGAAATCAAAATATTATTAAGCCATATTCGACCTCTTTTGTTTACATAACTTGTAATCGAATGCACTTGTTATTTATTTTTTTTTTTTAAATTTTTATATAAATTTTTTTTTTTTTTATTTTTGTTACACTAAAAATTGAATCAATTTAATACACCATTTTGGAATCGAATGTCAGATGAATTTTTTTTTTTTTTTTTTTGTTTTAATTTAAATAAATTGTGAAATTATTTATATATATATATCTAACTTTGCATTACAATAAATATTATTTACATCATATTTACAGACATAAAAAACATACATTTTCATATAGTTACAACATGCAATAAAAATGCCTACAATGCTTGTACCAGCTAAGTCCAAAAATGACACGTTAGATAACAATAACTGAATTCAACATTCATGTTTTCATTTTTATTATTAAATTTAATAAATAAACAAATTACTACGAAGAATGCAGAGCATTTGTGAATATAAAAAGAAATATGATTAAAAATAAAAATCAATTTCATTTGAATTTTCAAACCAATTATACAACGTATATTTCTGATAACTTTAATAATCGTGCATTGCAGTACACGTCGCCAATCTCGGTGTAAAATATAAGTAAATAACGGAATTTGCGCATATAATGTAATCACATTATATGTAATAAAATATATACCTAACTCTGTCAGCAATTTATATTGAACTCAACATAAATAAACAATTACAAAAAATGCATTTTTTTTATTTCAAACGTACTTTCCACGTATAAACATATCATTTATTATAAACAATAATAGAAAATTATTAGAAATAATTATAAACAGCGTATTAAATTTGATTCAAAATAAATAATCGATGGTTTATAAATCCGGCCCAAGGTCAATTATGTTTATTCAACTTATCATAGAGGATAAATGCTGATATTGTTACTACTATTATTATTATTTACTATACACGCAAATAAATGATTGCAACGGAAATCGCGCTCGGGAGCAGGACTCTAATTGAAAACTCACCTGCGAAAAGTTTGGCTGGAGCAGAGGTGAAGTTTGGGGCAAAGGAGAGATGGCTGGGGGTGTGACGGGTGCCCAACTCTTGGCCTGCAATGTCGACGCCACTGTTTGCTGAAATTGCGAGGGCTGTCGAAGGGTACTATAATCGCCAGGAGAATCGGGCGACGGAGATGTCGGGACGATATGCGAGGGCGACGGGTTGCTTCGATACGAAGCGTATTCGCCGGTGCCGCGTGTCTTTTCGAAAGGAACACAAAACAGGTTGTTTTTAATCTAGATTAAGCTACGGAAGCCAGCTCAAAGCCTTGCATGCTATAGTTTCAAGATGTCATTAGTGGATTCTTATTTATATACATGTATGTGTGTGTGGATGTATGTACAAATGTTAGTTTCTGACAAGCGTGCGCATGGCAGAGGCAGTTGCGTTATAAATAAACAAATGTGAATTTGATTAATGAAATTGTCCAAAACAAAAAAGAACATATACAGTACTGTAAACAACGCAGTATTCAAAAATTAAATAGAGGTCATAGCGAAGTAAAATTGTCAATATTTTGTTTGCGATGGAAATTTCGCTTCGACCAAGGTCAGAACTGTGTTATTGTTTTGTCAATTAACACAGAAATACAAGAGCGTCTATTTATTATTGATTGTTCTTCTTTTATCAGTGTAAACAATAAAATAATGGATACTTTATACGTTATATGCCTTTAATTTTACATTATAAAAGATTGTTCAAATTATATACTTGATTCGCATTTCATTGAATTAAAAGGAAAATCGCAATGATTGGAAATTATCTGAACTTAAGTTTTTGAATCAAAATCTATGCCTGATCGGCTTTGATTAATGTCTCGGTGGATATAATTAGAACTGAGCGGCAAACTAATGTGTTTTTGAATAGAAGAATTCTATTTCCAGGTGTACTTAAATAACTATAGCTTCATACTCGGTAGAATAAATGGTAAGGGATTCAATTACGCGAAATAAAAATAAAACGAAAATCGGATTTTTTAACTTAATTTAAAGAAATTAAAGTCTAATTGACAACATTGTTTCATATCCGTGCATATATCTTGTATCGTACACAAAAGATATTTATAAACGTAGAAATTTAAATCATTTTCATCCAAATTTTTTCTCGATTAGCGCAATTAAATTAGACAAATATTTCAATTATATTAAACATTCAATTTGGAATTCCCCATTTTTAAACCTCTAAACAAATTTTCATAAAATACTTAATACTTAATTCTGGAATATTTAGTTATGACTTGGTGCAGTAGTTTTGGATCAAAACTAATCCAATCATCCACAATTAACGATACAATATAATAAAATTAAAATATTCTGTTGTTTAAAATAATTCAACTTAAAAATAAAAAAACATTTTTTGTTAAAAACAAAATATAAAACACGCGTAAAACGACAAATTTGAATGTCGAAAATCAAAACCCTATATTCAATAGTGTACAATGAAATAAATCTTACTTACTTTGGCTTTAACAGGTCCTTGCTCGATATACTCGTCTAAGTCTTGATCTTCGGGAGGAGGCGGCCACGCAACTCTTTTAACTAGAAAACGAATTCACGAAGAATAAAGTTACAAATAATGTTACTAACAACAATCTACTCGCGACAATGAACAATGTCGAATGGGGTGACGGAAAAAGCAAACTGCAATGCATGAAACCAGCAATGATTGATGATTTATAAAGTAGTAAACATTGAATGCGGGCAGACGTGAGCCGATACATACATTATCATAACATCGAGTCGAGATTCTCGGTATTACTATTATTGTAGACGTATAATTAATCAAATATAAACACCCGTTTTGATTCAAAAACGAAGGTCAAGCCGTATCGAAGAAATTGCAATTTATTATTTTGTAAATAAACGCATTAATTGCAAGGTCGCGTCGTTAAAAACAAACATAAATATTTATTGTTTTGATCATTTATTTTATGACCTTGCTATTACCGTCACTATGTTTACAATTCAATCTTTCAATAATACAATACAATTTCGTCAATATTATTTTTGTCGCCCTTTGGAGTCAAATTAAAGAAATAGTTTAAATTAACGGAAAGTAATTGATCTTCGCGGTGATACACAATTGAAGCGGTCAGACGTACCCTGGTAGTCACATGCATCATTATCGAATTTATTGCGTGTAAAATTACGCGCATTAATTTAATACCTGTAATTTGTTATTGACGAAACGCAGTATATAACGAGCTTGATATATTATTATCATTATAATCGACTCGGGTGTCAAAAATGCGAGCCAAGAATTTCAAATCAAGAGTCATTATAACCTTGAAAATTGCACGAAATTTGTCTACCTTGGCCTTGCGTGGCGTATTCATAAAGTCCAAGGGGGGAGGGCGCGACGCTTTAATAATTCACCACTAATAAATAAAGTTCTCGTTTGTCCGTTAAAGTTGCGCAAATGGTCTTTCACGCGCAATGAAATTAATTTTGCGAGCAGTTTGATTAATTCGTGCGCGATTTAACTGCCGAACAATTGCGGCTGCGTAAAATAAATAAATTTCTTTGACATATAAAATTAATTTGATTGGCAATTTTATTAGAAACACAATTCCGATGGACAACAGTTTACAATCATTTAAATTAACGTGTTTTAATTTAAATTAACTTGCACAAATATAATTAATTTGAAACGCGAAACAAAAAAATTATTACAATTTTATTTGAAACGAGTCAGAGATTGTAATTGCACATAGATAATTAGTTTTAAGTTAAAAAAAAATACAAAAATTCATACTTATAATTCGGCGATATATAATCGACGTTTAATCAACGTAATATGGCTATACGTCACCTCGCGTTTCTCGTCTTTTGGGATGAAAATAATCATTGGAACACAATAAAACTACTTTATACGGAATAACTACGAGTGCAACAAAGAAGTCTATATAAAAACTTAATTATGCCGTTTTACACCGTGAAAATTAATATCGAAGGTCATATTATCAAAACAAATGCATCATTTCTGAAAGATGCAATAATATTTACGAAACTAATCATTTATTTTATCAATCGACCTTACCAATGCCATCAATTTGTTTACAAAACAACCATTTTCTGAGGACACATTTTCTAACACGACTTCGATATTATTTTTCTCAGTGGACTACGATGTATATCTTGACTCGGTGCATGACAAACCCGCGTATGAAAATGAACATTATACGTCACTTAATTAAAAAACTAACGTTTTTCCCGTAATCGTTGTTCGCGAAAAGCGAAGCACGTTATCTGCCAAAAACGATGCTAGCCAACAACTGAGGTATCAACAGTTGCATAGTGGTACACTGATTATTGTAATAATCTTCTCGAAATCGCTTTTAGAAATTTCATCAGGGACAGAGCAAGAGTGGGGTCGAAATGGGTGGTGGATTGAACGTCGAGTAGGGATGATGGCGGAAGAGGGGTACCATTGATTTCAAAGGCCATGGCAATCACGTTTATTTGCCAAGCTAGGTGATATTACATTGCAATTATAATAAAGCCCGAGGTGTAATTCATTACACCGTTATAGACACCGATTTTGCAATCTGGTGAGATTATATAGTGCATTTTGGAAAATATTTTTTTTTTCAAAATAACTATACTTTGCTATTGAAATTATGATAATGTTATAATTACATTTATTGATATATATATATATATATATATATATATAAAGCGTATATGACACTGCGTGCATGTATACATATAGTATATTGTGTATACATAAGTCCTGCTCTTTCTTCCATTATTTCTGTTATCAAATAAATGAGACTATGAAAAATAATTTCCACTATTATTTATACATCTTCAATTTTCTATCGTCATTGTGAGGGATGAAATAAATATCTAATTACTGAAAATTACACTTAGGAGAATGAAGTTCATCTTTGTCTAACATTTGTTTCATTTTATAATGAAAATGAGAAGGGACGATGAAATTCAAGTGATAGGGGCTGAGTGGCGTTGACGTCAGTATCTTATATTACTTATAATTTTGTAAATAATAATAATAACAATAATAATTACAACATAACTTTATTGACTTTAACCATTGCTTTACGTGTCATTACAATATTTTTAGTTTTCAGAAACGTAGTTCGCGTTACGCCATCTACCGCAATTTCGTTTACAACTCAACTATCAAGGCGTCTCTCTTCAGCCAAACAAGCATCATATTATTGTGTTTGCGTTAGTTTAACAAATACACGTGAATTAATGAAATGGCGAAATATTGGCGAATCATTAAGCAAGAAACCAACGAATGAGTCAGATTTCACACTACTAATTAAGTGGGCAGTGCATAATTGAACAATAATTCACCAGATGAGACCCGTTGTCTGGCTTCTTCTTCTTCCAACATTTTAAGTACGGCACTGTTTTGTAGATTCGATGGCTTCGCCAACTGTGAAAAGTCGATTCTAGAATTGAACAATAGTCTATCTTTAACCGAGATCAATGCAACTTATACTTCCTTCGGTGCAATGTCAGACTTAAATAAAAACAATTAAATTTCCTACGCGGACAATTAAAAATATAGTTGCGGTTGATTTTAACGATTAGGTTAGGAGCAAAATTTGTAATTACGTTGTTAGCTTTTCTCACTTTGAAGGGATATTTGTTAGAAAACGGTTTTCATTTTAGGGTTATATTTACGCTAAAATATTATCCGGCGTTTTTGAAGTGGATAAAATGGCCAACAAAATTGTTACAGTGTTAGAGGTTAGGTTTGTTCTTTTTAGGTGTAAGAATTATTAAATAGATATTACATATAATAAAATATTATATATCAAGATACATAAAATGGGATGATAATGAAAAATAATATTGTTTATTATAAATCAAAATTATATATTTATTTTAGGTACAATTATACAAAAAGGTGTATTATATATAGTATTATATATAAATATAGTTATAATTATATTATTCAAGTCGAATCATCATTATCCAGTGACAAAAATCAAAGAACTGGTAATTTAATTAGTAATTTAAAAACTCTAATTTAAATTCCTAAAATAATTTTACTGTAAATAATAAAGAATCCATTTTTAGATTATATTTAATAACTTTGCAATTATATTAAAGTTCTAATATCTCAGAATGAAGTTTGTAATTTATTCGCAATTTCGAATGTTTATTTTTGATTAGTTTTTTAATCAACGATATTTGCTAATGCATCGAATAAAGTTTGGCTTACCCTACTGCACCATTTGATAATACTTTTGTCTGACGGTCCAATGTTTCTTGAATCGATTCCGGAGAATACATTTTGATAGGTGAATTAAATTGTTTGTTAACTAGTCTTGGTCCCACGGTAGCCATTTTGACAAAATTGGTGCTTTTTTAAAAAAGCCACTGAAATAGAAACAATGCCATTTATTGCTTTGTGTTTTTTTTATTTATAACAAACAACAATTTATAACAACAAATAAATACATGAATATCATTTATTTAAATAATTCGGGTAATTGATATTAATTATTATCAGACAACCGTTGTAATCTCTTATTTTTCACCCTTGTTTCACAACGTGCAAGTTATGAAAAAAATTATTGATATAATTATTTTTTAATTTAAATATAGAATAAACAAATCTTAATACTTTAATGTAATTAGATAATGAAACTAAAAATGTTTAAATACAAATACCTTTTGTTCTATATGTCACACGTTAATATATAATATTATATTCATAAAGGGTATATAAAGAGAGCTTTGTTATTTACATTTCGTAAATTACATAGGTTAAAATATTTATGCAGTATTTAATGTATAATAACAGAATAAAACACACTATTTTCTAATAACAATAGTAGATTTTAATACATTTCCAAATTACTCGGACCCCCACACTTTAGTTTTATTAGATTTTTAAAGGGGTGGGGGTTGTAGAGCGACGCCCCCATCCCCTTTGTTTCTTGCTGCAGCTCATATTTTGGCAGCAAATTTTGCACTTATATAGTCCAGTAATTTTAGTGCCCGAGAGTGAAAAGTATTCACAAACACCGATTGCGGAATTTAAATATATATTCGTAGAAAACATTGCATTTTCAAAAACCAATAAAAAAATTCGATTTATTAAATTCAAAACAATACAAACGACCTTGTCATTATAATAATATTATAATACTGTAAGTTTGTTTTCCTTTTTTCATAATCTTATACTATAAACAGAAGTAACGACCTTTCCTTTATAACATATTATTTACATTATGTATTTATATTTACGTTCGATTCATTTTACATATTAACTTTTTAATAACAAAATGATATTTTTCGATTCGATTAAAAAAACATAAACTGATGAGTTTAAAAGAATAAAATGTTCATAGAAATCGAAAAAAAATTCTAGAATAATTCTTAAACCATTTCGTATCGTACATTTAACATTAAGAAATTTTATTTCCGTCATCGGTAATTACCGACATATCTTCTTTATCTAAAGATGGCGCCTGTTATAGTGTAAAGATTATCCGAAGAAACAGCACAGATAACTTTCCTGCCAAGTTTAATATACTTTTCTTACTTTATTGTATATTTATTATAAATTCATGTTATTATTTCATTTCAGTATAATTTTATATTCAGAAGATGAGTCACGTCATTTTATTGTCAGTTGGCGTGAAAATAATTAGACAATTCACGCTAAGGCAAGTAAGAAAGTTATTTTGATCATACATATATACTTACAACCATTAAACATTTGTAAACTCTAATTTTGTCATAAAATTAGATTACTCTTAATTTTGTTGTTACCGCATTAATGTTTTTATAAATTACAACCATATTTATTAATATTTTTTATATCTTCATTTTTGTACATTTATTTTGTACATGGTATCTTTATATAAAGAAATTTTGTTTGTAATATATAATATATAATTCGATTGACAAATTTTGCTAAATTACTGAAGTCGAAGAAAATTATTTTTAAAATGACTGTTGTTTTGAAAAGTTAACATAATGGTTTAAGCGTTAAAAAACAATTATGTAAATGCTATTTGAAAAATAGTCAAAGTTAATTTCGCATCCAACGTTTTGTAATAAAAGTGAACTTGTTAGTATGCCCATTTCAATCTTCATAACTCAAATGGTCATGATCTAGTATGGAAACATAAATCGAGCCGATAGCAGAAACGACTGTCACCGACTCCGTTAATCAGAGTATTAGATTAACGACCTAATAACATATATTATGTCGTTTATTACATTATTTTTAAATTGCAAAACAGTTAATAAATTAATACAATCGATAATACCGAATTTGTGTAATTCTTGAAATTGAAGATCGTATAAAATAAACGCAAATAATTATTTGTATTTACAAACAATAATAATAATAACAGCAATTCTTAAAACTGTTCTCAAATCAAAGAGAAATTACAAAACCTAACTATCTTTATTTATTTATAGATAAGTATTATACATTTTTACTAATGTGTTTCCTTATATCTCAAATTTGTATTAAGTTGCATATATTAAAAATACACTGATGACTAGGGAAATTAAAATAAGTCATTCATTTCAAATATTGTATTTTCATTATATAAAATTGTATATTGAAAAATGAAATAAAATAATAAATCGGATTATTTATATCAATTTAATTGTAATAAAATAATGAAAATGTATACACAGAAAACTTAATCTTAATATTTATTTCACGATATTAAAGTAGAAATATAAAAATTACAATTTTTAAACTGCAAAATATAGCTTCTCACAATAAAATTTCCTCTCTTTTTCTTAATATAATACTATTAAAAATATCAATTTTTAGGTTTTTTCTTTAATAATGGTGTACTTTGTACATAAAACATGATTTATTTTAAAAGTTCTTTCTATTATGTAACAAATTCGTGCAAAATATTACCTCGAAGGTGATCTTTTGAAATTTGACCACTTTTCCTACCCGAAATAATTCGGTCGCATTAATTAATTTTCCGTCGAAATTATTTTGAAAATTGTACACTTCCGATGTGTTATTACAGTAAATAATAGTGCGACGCCAACGTGCCCCAGTTCGTCCGCGCCCGATTTTCGTTGCCATACTTCTATTGAGAATACAAATATTAAAAAAATAGTCGTCAAACGAGGTGAAGGTTGTTAAAGTTGTGTCTTTTCAATATATTCATTTTCGAGATTATGTTGACCTTAGAAATGATTTCATCGTGCAATTTTATACTACCTATTTTCCACCGCTTAAATTAAAAAAAATTATAATGAAGTACAAGTTATATTTCAATAGCATGAATTATTACATTCGTATACACTTTAGTTTTGAGTATTATTATAATAATAATACCATATTTGCTGTTTATTTACCATTTATATATCAAGCGAGTTCAGAATTTCACTGTCAATCAATTGTTGAAAATACTCAACAAACAAAAACATTGAATGTCATATCATCTAAACGAATTGTTTGTTAACATATTTACTTCCAAATTTTCCACGATATCCGTAAACAAATCTAAATCATTTCAATGAAGTATTTTAGTTGTTACAAATCCTAATTGCATTGAACTCAATGAATTTTGAATCAACCGAATTCTTCATCCGATCAAATTCCTGAGTATTTTTGACACACTCTATTTTGTTTAAAACGAACGCATTTACGTATCGCAGTGAGTGAAACCGGTGGATTACATACTACAGTATTTGTGTCACGAAAATATGTCATACTGGAATAGTGACGCTGAAAAAATAATGAGACGCTACTGACAAGCTTATTTAATGTAACATTAAGAATTTATTAATGCGATGGTGTATTTTTATATCATGAAAACACATGAAACTCGATAACAACATTGTTGGTTTATTAATATTCATTGTTGTCGGATTCGCGGAACCACGTCGAACCCAATTATAGTATACAAAAAAAAAGAAAAAAAACGCCGATATTATTTAATCGCATTATTTACATTTACATTAAGGACAGTCTAAAATAATAAACATGGACGATGTCCACAAAATCACAACAATAACATTATCAAAAACCGTTTTAACAATGTAAATGCTTCGTTACACTTATAAACCGCAAAAATACAAATAATTCGAATAAAATTGACATTGTTGCATGTTTATATGTTGATGACGGAGTATATTGTTATTGCAATAGTATTTAAATCCTTCGTTTCATGAAAATTAATATCGCAATTAATGAATTAAAAAATTCGCACAGATATTTGAATCACGCGTGAGATATAAGTAAAATATGTCGAGCTCCTGTCCAATAACCACAGTGGTTCCAAGTTATTTTAGCTACGAAATTCCTCTGAATATATCTCTGCATAGCGCGCGAAATCTACGCGCCGCTCCCGATCTTTCTCATTTCCACATACTTGTAGCCAAATTTTTAACTACCTCCTTGAATTGCTTCGTCCTAAATGACTTAAAATTAACCATCGCCGCGCGGCGTTTCAATTTCAATAGCAACGCACGCTCCGCGCCAGTTCCAATAATTCAACAATCAACAAAAACACGTAACCCTCGATCAATTGATGTCTCGAGCAATTGCTTTCGATTGCATCGTAATCTTAAAACGTCCGAACGAAACAATTAATTCGCGAGCGCGATGCATCAAGCCGAGTCGATCGATCGAAATTAACATACATAAATATTTAAAAACAAATAATTCAGATGAGTATTTAGGAACACGCAAATACCTCGCAACAGTAAACACGGACGATTCCGTCAATCTGCAAGACACCACTCCACTCCACTCGATCGCGAAATTGAACTTATCGAAAGACCGACTTTTCTGCCGCCTGTTTGACTACCCCCTCCTTTCCCCTCCTAAGTCATCCTACCGCTTGACGCGCGCGTTTCCACTTCTTCGTCTTTTACTTCTTCGCGACTCTTCGCGGCGCTTTATTCTATTACTACGAGTTATTTTCGACGCCCGTATTGCGCGATTCGTCGCTTAATACTGGATGAATATGATATTTTTGATTTCCGAGCGTTGCCAATTTGTGAATCGGCTTGGTATTGGTTGTAACTGATACTTTTTATTTTAAAAATGCCGTGAATCGGTTGTTATCAGAATCAAGTTCAATTATTTTGGGCGCGCGCGATCGCGATGCCGCGTCGACGTGACGTTAATCCCGGCGCGATCGGGTGGTTTCGTCGTGTTGATGCGTCCATTTGTTTGCGAAATACAACGAAACGATTGGTCGTTAGCTATTTATGTATTTTATTAAGCAATTCATAAATTCGAAGACGGGCGAGCGCGTCGGTGCACGCGTCGAAAATTATGATGTCGGATTAGTAATAAATACAGTGTTAAAGTTAAACTGAAAAGCGGATTTAGCGTACGTAAACATTGCTCGGAAACAAGGACAAAATAACACGTTTCGCGGAACGCGTAACAATGTTTGAAATTTTTGTATTGTTTTGTATTGTAAATTGTTGTGCGATGTTTGTGTTTTTGTGTGTCGGTATAGCAATGAATTGATCGTTCGTGTTTAGTTGGTAAATTAGTTAAATCTCGTTGCGAATTAAATTTAATGCATTGGTGTTTTTACACAGGTATTAATAAAGTAATGCGGTATGTTTTGATTGTTGCGAACGCACCCCTGCCAGAACCACTGCAATGCGGGCATTAGTGAGTCAGTCGCAGAGATGGGACGATCACCATCACATGTTTGGAGATTGCATGCGTGATTTTGGGAACTCTAAAAGTCTAAACGAATAATTTGTGGTCTAAGTTAAATAATAAATGTAAAAATGTTCTACAAAATTCTTGTTCGAGTAATTGTTTCAGAAAGGAGTATTAATTTTGAGACGTTATATATATATATATTTACATTTATTTAACATGAATTTCACTTTATAAATATACTACCATAGACAATGGTTTAAACATGATGGTTAATAATTTTTGACGATATCCCATATTACTTTAGAGAATATACTCACACTCAAATCAAAATTCTTTACATCTTCTTAGTCTTCCGCGTCAGAATTGTGTATTGCGTAAAGTTAATTGTGGGAGAAGGTAGGGGGAATTTAAAGTTTATACAAGAATAAAGGTACAAAAAGTCGAAGCACAATCGTCTATGTTTTAAAGTAAAACTTGTACAACTTTCAATCGCTGGCATAAGATCACGATTAAAATTATCTATATGAGAATATACGGAGAAAATTTTAGTTATGCAATTTTACTATAACAAACGAAACTGACCCTGGATGAAACAAATTTCTAATTTATCTTAAAAGCATGAATAAGAAAGAAAATACTATGTTTATACTACTATTTTACCATCATTTATTAGACAAATTTGAAGTTTAATTGTTTTGTCCGCAGGGTCAGTTTCGTTTAATTTATAGTAAAATCTGAATTATATTCTTCTCCATGTACCTTTTTTGCGCGCATAGTTTTTCAGGAAACGACGTTAAATACGTTCAATAATATCTATCTTATTTGTAAAATATGGGGACCATACAACTGAAGCGTATTCTAAAATTGGTCTAACTACACTGAAAAAAAAAATGTTTAACAATTTACTGCATAATATATCAAAACCGGACGATATGTGAAAATACAAGAAAAATTACTATACAATGTAGTAAAATTGGCAATGCACATAAAAATATATTCAAGTTTATGTAGAAAATTTTAATATATAATGTAGTAATTTTTTTGTGTTTTCACGTATCGTCCACTTTTGATATAATATATAGTAAATTGTAAAAATATTTGTTTTCTCAGTGTAAGAACGCATAAAGGATTTTGTAAGTCGAAAGATTTTTAAAATAAGCATTATATATTACGATTAATAAAATCTAAGGTTCTCATGACTTTAGAAGAAATATAGTTAATATGTTGATCAAAAGACCCCTTAGACGAGTCAAACACTCCTAAATCACGAATATTCCCGCACGTAAAAAAATATATATTTAAAATACATGTATAAATATATAAAAAAAATATATGTACGCCACTCTAAATTATAATATATAATTATTATAAATAGTATAAAATATTCTATCATTATACTATAAATATGTTTTAATGAAACGGTCACCCATCAAAGTAATGAGCATCGCCGATTCTGCTTTACTTCTCTCTCCATTGTGTGCCGATGCTGCCTCTCTCACCATGTCCTCGATTTACTCAAGGTAGAATTTTATTAGTTTTGTTATATAAACTGAATTGCTTTTGCGACGTATTTATTAAATATATTTTTAAATATTATTTTTATATATTTGCTGTATATATTAGCAATTATATCAATAAATATATTTGAAAATATATTAAATATATAATTGTAAAATATATACGCATATACTTTCCTTACATACATTTTATATATAATTTATTATATACTTTTTACATGTAAATGAATATACCCCCATGTGGAAATGTACAGTCATTTTAATGTTAGAACTACGTCGCGCTGAGTCGCTATGACGTTGTGTAACAACGCCAGAATGACATTTGTTTGACATCTAATGAAACACCTTTTTCACCTTTAAT
>JABFQC010002038.1:0-17182 GCA_022817085.1 Psilanteris sp. ZL-2020
GTATATTTAGCGTTAATACAATATAACTAGTTTTCTCCGTGTAAAATGTAAATAGTAATCAATATTTTACGCAAATATACGGCGTCGAATTACTATACGGGCATGGTTTTAAGACACCGGCGTCTTAAAGAAAGACACCGAGCGTTCTTTTTCTTATTCATATTAGTTTCATACATAGAAAAAAAATGTTTGTCAATCTTTGACTAACTTAGTCACCAAAAGTATTAATATACGAACAAACGATTTGATTGTCATACGTTTACAATAAAGTTGTTGAATAAGTCAATTTAAGGTTAAAGGTTGACAACATTATTGCCAGATTTTGACTATTATATTTACCGTTGATAGATTCACTGTTTCAGGCAACACGACTTTTTTTCTGTGTATATAATTACCCCCTTCCCGAAATTGAATTCAAATCCGCGCTTTCCATTTCACAAGCGATAACGGTGGTTTCGAGGTCATGATCGTAAGCATAACCCCGAACAACGGCGTTATTGTTCATAGACGAAAAAAAGAGCAAACTGTTTGCGCGTTAATCGACACTACGGCATTGTTACAACAAACTGCGCGCGGCAATTTTCAAAACGACTTGATATTTGCATTCGCGCTCGTCGCAGATGTATATAAACATTTTATTTATCTGGGTCAAATGAGACGCCAACTTTACAGTCGTCGCGCGCTTCCATCGCGCAATTTATTTAATTCCCTTTCCGCGGCATAAACCAATTGAATTTTAATTGCGACACTTTGCAACGCAATTAAATCAATTGACGCGATGTCTCGTCATTAATAATGATGATAATAATTAGGTCGCGGTTGAAAACACGCGAAACATTTGCATTTGTTTCTCGTCGAGGATGAAACAAGAAACGGCGAAAATGCAGTCATCCATATTGCCCGGTATCCGAGCATGAAATCTCGATGTTCCGCGTTAACGATTCAACCTTTCGATGTTCTCGCTGGATGCAATTTTTCTCAGACACCAACAGGCACTTAGTTGCAATTCAAATTGCGGATAAATTTTGTGATCCGCGGTTCTGTACAAAGGACCGCTTTTAAAAACCAATCGGTGCGTTTTTATTTATTTATTTTTTCATTACGAAAAACTCATAAAATTATAGTATTGCTAAGGCGTGCGGATCGGGCGATAAAAATTGTTCTCCGTTTAACGTTCACCGACGTAAGTGAGAGCGAGGTGCTCGGTGTAGACAGTGACAGCCGCGCGGTGGTAAAAGGTTAATTTCAATCACCCGATTTCGATGTTTTTTTTTTTTTTAAAAAAAAAAAAAGCACAACGTTCTTTCGGTCAGAAACTAAATTTCACAATCGACGTTCAACGTGACTTTCCGATTGACGGAAAGCAGTCCCGAATCGAGAGGAAAATATTTTTGTATTACGAGAGATAATTCGAATGAAATATATTCTTTCTTAAAAAAACTCGCGTCTTCGCTGAACAAAAAGAATTCGATTTCGGAATTGCTTAGCTCGGGTAAAAGAACAACTTTAATCGCGCTTTTTGTACAATTTGTTTATATTGAAACACGCCGGTATAATTTCGTATTGAAAGTAATGACAAGGAACGTCGTTATCATAAACAGCATAGACCGTTGATACAACTGCAGCGCGCATGACGCGGCCGTAAATTCAAATGCTCGCAATTGAGCGTAAATCCGCGCTTGTGTTGAGCGGACTTGGATTTTCGCGTTCGCGAAACGCTCGAAACTATTTAAACGAATTATAATCGAGGCCCGGCCGTAGCATCGCGGTGGATCAAGGCGAAGACAACTTTTTACGATAACGACGTCTTTCAAGTTGGTCGAAAAGTTACGAAGAAAGCGCGAGAGTGCTGCTGCTTAAAATGGCGCAGCACAAAAGAGCCCTTCGTTTCATTCGGACCGTTTTGTAACTAACGTTGCGCATTGCAACGAGAGTTCCGTATTTTTGTTCGCCGGATTTCGCAAACCTTAATATCGTCAAACCCAAACAAGATATTCGCGTGTACCTCGAGCGAGGCGGAGAAAAAACAAGGATCCGCGTTTTATGACGACGTCGTAAAATTGCTTCAATAAGGGATAACATTTTCGACTGCTCGCGTCGAACGGAAACAATTCGGATGAAGCGCGTGAAGTGATGACGCACGCGAAGAAACAAGCCATACCGAGTTTATTTAATTTGTCAATAGCAATTCTAAGAAGAATATACACGCGTAGAAATTACGTATTATAAAATACCATACTTACAGCTTTCTAGGAATATCGTGATTAGTATTGTTTATTATATATATAAATTACTACACGCAGAAAAATGTTACATTAAAAATGACTGAAAGTTCAGTAAATATTATTAAACGCACAGCAACACTCGGACAAAATAATAATTTAGTCAGAAAATATTTTTTTCAACCAAAAAATACCAACATTTACTATAAATGTAGAGGAATTTTCGGTGTATATTTACAAACATTCATGAATGTTTACTGAAATGAATATTCGGGAATTTCTAACTGAAATTTTGTTTTGTCCTAGAGTTACTGTGTTTTTAATAATATTTACTGAATTTTTAGTCCCTTTTAATGCAACATTTTTCTACTTATATACTTTATTGAAATTCGTCTAGAAAATATTATATTGTATGGAAGATGTATAATATCTTTAAACTATTTGTTTCCATATGCCTGCAATGCCTTAATTTATAGTCATTTTTAAGGTACCATTTTCTACGTGTAACTTGGCGAACGAATTTTAAGGATACGTCCTGTTGCTTGACTTGTTTGTCTGTCGATGAAAGGCGATTAATGCTTTGATTAAACTTTGTAAAATGTTGAAGACAAGAAATCAGTAAATGTCGTGTTTTTTGGTGTTGAAATTATCGCTTATTTTTTAGTCTCTCCGTTCACGTGAATAATTGCATCAGCAAAAGGGCAAAGGGTGACCAGAGTAACGTTTCGAAATCGGCGAAAAGTTGAAAAGTCGTGCAGTCATTGTAAACAATGGCGCGTGCAATCACAGGAGACTCTTAATTGATATGCAAGACGTGGTTGTCGAACATGTCAAAAACGACTCTAAACAAACGGTCGTAGCGGTGTTCTTGCGAAGTAAGAATCAGCAATACACGTCATTGCACAATAACTAAATTTAGACTTATTCAAATTGTAAAAATTCAATTTTTCGGTATATATAATAATATATGCTATAATATATTTAATAGATGTAAGGTATAATAATAAGAGAATAAACATACATTTTAAGCTTGCATAATAAATTTTAATTTCGTATTTCAATAAACAATTTTTTTTCATACAAATTAAATAAATATGCAAATAAATTAGGGCGACATTAAGTAAAAATTGTTTAACACAACCTTGAACCCTACCAAAATTACAGATAACATATGGAAAATCAGAAGTTTCGATACATATATTAATACGTTTATTTTTACAACGAAAAAAGACAGTTTCTTATGGCTACGATTAAGGTTTTGTTAAGAAAAAAAGGAAAAAAAAAAGAAAATATCTCATAAACTGTTTTATTATGAAAAACATCACGTTAAAACGAAACTTGAGATAAAACGCGCGCGATAGACAAAACTGTCCCTTTTTCTCGCGTGCGTTTCTTTAGGAAATGGTAATAATTAAGATATTGCTATCAGATTAGAAGTATCGAGTGTTGAAATATTAAGTTATGCCTGTACGGAAATCTGGTTTAGCGTTTCAGTTGCGGTTGAAGCGGTTGGAATAATGACGGGTAGTATCGTGTTTACGCGAGTAAAAGGCATTGCCACAATAACATAACTTAACGCCATCCGTTTTTTTTTTCGACGTGTTCAAACGTAATTTCATATAATATGAAAAAACGTCAATGTCAGAAGTTTAAAATCCTCAACTGTTATGAGCAATATATTTATACATAAATATATATGTAAGTAATGATATATAGACACAATATATGAATGCTCGCGTGCGTATATACAGAAACATGTTTGCGCGAGTATGAATTGAAATGTCGAAACAATAAAGGAAATTCCCAGCGGTAAATTTGTTGTACAACTTTTACTTTAAACGAAAAGTCTTAGTAATATTCATTACGAAATAATTGAAAAATTCATTGAAATTCAAATTGAACCGACAAATTACTTTTCTGCTTACGCGAGTCCTAATTTCAATTTCATATTTATTGTTTTCAACCGCAAAAGCAAAATTCAATGTAGACGTGTTTTACTTCAATATTTCAATTAACACGTGGCATGCGTGATCGCGTTAGAACACTTTCATTACAATTAATTTACGAGTGTTAAGATTACGGCAATACTTTTCGATCATTACAGTCACCACGGTTAATCATTTTTCATAATGATCATGAAAACAAAAATAATGATTTATATTCTTGTCTTAAAATTGAATTCACTCCAATCTGTCGGTTCACGTATATTGTTACCAAATTAGTGCAATAAAATAATTTTGTTATTACCAAGAATACGCGGCACTTCTGCGCGTCGACCTGCGGCTTGGTTTATGAGGACTGAAATTGCAAAAAAATAGCTAACTAGAATCGTGGGATAGCATGATTGGTCACAATCATGGCAGAGCTTTCTATGAAATATTACGTAAATCTTGTTGCAACTTGAAATCGCACTCCAATTACAAAAAATAATACCACAAAACCAATTACGACATATAAACAATTCTTTAATAATTGCGGTGATCGGTATTCTGGCCTAATTGAAATTAAATGGAAATTAAATGGATTCCAAATGGAAAACTTAATTAACACCCGCAATACAAATTAAGCGCGTACAAAGTTGATCATTCAACAGCAACATTAATGCCAAATAAAATGTCGGGCGTTCGGGCTGGGCCCTCGCGTGGCTTCCCCGATTTTCCTCGCTTTCGGTAAAACACCCCCAGTCAAATTATAAACCGATCTTTTTTAACCAACGCACCGCTCTGTACGTTCATCTTCTTCATTCCTGCAATTTATTAAGTCGTTTAAATAATAAGAAAGTCACCAACCACGCTAATTCGACCAATCGAAAGCCAGCGCTGGCCTCATAAAAAACTAATCCCGCGTCATACGCAGGAAACGTTACGAGCGCGCATTAGCATAATCGAATGCGATTCAAGTTCACAGAAGTGCAAACGTGTAGGCTCTCCATCTTTCTTTATTATTTTTCACCTGTCCCCGTTAGCGGGTCTGCCCACGAGCGCCAATTTCCATGGGCGTAACTTCTGATCTACGTTACATTGTATTGCTCGCGAGAGCAAAATAATGCAAACCGTAATGATTCGTCATTTCGAAAAATGAACGAATGGTGCGATCGTTGCCAGCGAGTGTTTTCATATATAGTCATCGCTCTGGGATCGTTCGCAACAAAAAAAGTGCCGTCCAAATTGCTATCATTACGGCGAAGACGGCGCAACAATAAAAGCAACGGAACGCAGTATCAATATTGCAAAAGCAACTTCAAATACGAACCTTTATTCCTCCGCGAGATGCAATTTTTGCTCGCCGCGATGGTTTTTAACGCGGTTACGTAGTGCCGCATCGCGAAACGATGGACCGCGTTTTGATTGCAATCGAGTACTGCGCGACCGTTTGCGTTGGAGAGAGACGACCGATCGTGAGAAGCGAAATCGACGAAACCGTTTAGTTTGATTTTGAACGTCTATCGTCGGATAGACGAAAGGATCCCGGGTCGATATTTAACACTTTTTTGAATCTAATCATTTAGCTTCAAATTTTTAAAGGTGAGTGATAATGCAAATTCTGAGTTAAACTAAAACATCTAAAATTTCCTGTTTAGGTTAACGATATGCAAAAAAGATTCTAAATTTGATATTACAATTTAACCCTCTCCTTTCAAAATTTGCAGCCTACGTTATTTTATTTGTTTTATAAATTTATTTTATTAACATTATTAATTAATTACAAGATATTAGCATATTTTATCAACAAATATAATGTTTATTATTAAAAAACATTTATTAAAAATTTTTTTTTTCATTTATTCGTACTTTTTTTTAACCTCTCATGTGTCATTTGATTGAACCTTTGTTGAATCCATTAAACTCTAAACGAGAAATTTTAGACGTTTGAAGGTTGAAATCAGTCTGAATTTCGACTCGGAACGGCAATTTGGTTTTATGAATTCGAACTGGATCAATTAATCTAATGTTTGATAACATGAATGAAATGGTTACTTTTGGAATCGTTTCTGAGAATCATTGATTTTGACGATTTTATCCAAACAGGGTATTCATAAATGTGACTACAAGGAAAGGATATCTACCATGATTTTAGGGTCTTAAAAATTAAGACTAATAATTATTTATGTTATTACACAGTAAGAATTTTTTTTTTCATTTTGTTGTTAGACAATCGAGGCAGAACGAAATCATCGGAATATTTGATACGAAGATTTCCGAAATTTGTCTATTGTTTCAGTAAATTCAGTAAAAAATTTGGTGTATTGTTTCAGTAGCGGCCATGCAAATATTATTTTCGCAAATATCTCGCGCAACTCGCGCTCTCTCGAGTATAAAATTTCGTTGTTCTGTAACGCAGAACTACTAATTTGACTCGGCTGTTTTCATATCTGACTATTAATTATCGTAGTCGACGGTAATTCAAGTAATTCGGACGCTTTAAAGAATAATACATACATTATTTAAAGCTTTAATTAAATCACTCCGCAATTAATTGCAGAACACGTATACCGTGGTTTGCAATCGAAAGTTGCGGTTTGAAAGCGCGCGTGACTATCGAAACGCCGTATGAAAAATTTATTTCAAGTCATTTGTCTATATATAGTTTTATATATTTCCAGTCTTCGGCTCTGCTCTGACACGTACTAAATAAGGTCGATAAACACGGATAATAACAAACAATGACATAAAATCAATTTTAGAAACTAAGCAAACAAACGAAAACGAAACCAAAACACAAACAGTAACCGCTCACTTCGAGACGTAAATGAGTATCGGAATAAACAAATTAAGAAAAAATACATTATAAAAAAAAGAATCAACGAAATGGAATAAACTCTACGAACGACAAACACGACGCGTTGTAATTTAACCTCGGAAGGCCAATTTGGTTCGGTTCAAAATAAACTTTCTTTGTTCTCTGTCTACCATCAGATAACCTACAAAGCCGATTCCTCGACTACCAACGGCCGGAATTTTCCGCGCGCAAAGCGCACCGAAACGGTCGAACGGAACCAAATTTGGATTCGCCATTTCATTATTTTTCCTCGCCATTCATACAAACCCCCCCTCCCCCCAAATTGTCGCAATTTCCTGGCCAACGCGCAGCCGCCATTGTACCGAGTTAAATCAAGTCGAATGACGGACGCCATAAGGTGAGCGAGCGCGGCGCGGATGTAAAGCGAAACGAAAATAATTACGGCGAATCGGCGGCGATTCGAACAAAGGGCGATGAGAGGCGCGGCGTCACGTGACGGTGTCGTTGCGTTTTCATTAGCGTCTGAATGTCGCGCGATAAGGACGCCCGCGGTAATGTCGTTTGCGTAACTCTCATTAAGCGCCGCGAAGTTAAGGTTAGGCGTCGGCTCTGGCGGCTCGCACGGGCGCGGAGACGGGTCGTCGCGGCCGGTTTGTGCGGCCCTGTAGCCGTGACCCGAACGCCCACTCCGGTGCACCTTCCTGAGCAGCAGTACCGTCCTTTAGCCGCGACCGAGGAATAATCGCGCGGAGCCGCGATAAACAAACCGTGTAATGTCACGGTTTTAATTGGACACAAAGCCAGACATGGCCGTTCAATGGCTTCCAAAGGCGCTTTTCGCGTGTCAATTCCCGACCGAAACCGAGAGCCAAATCAACGCGCCTCTTCAGCACGCGCGCTTTGTTTCAGCCGTCTCTGATATCTTAATAGATCGGCGTAGAAAGAGGAACGCGAGATTCGATGGGCGACAAGTTGGATTTCATAGTTTTTCAAGTGTTATTATTACTAACAGGGGCTATGCGAGGGTTTCATTATGAAACCTAAATGAGACATTTTGGCGGGAATAGGGTGGCTCGGAAAAGCATCCAAAATAATACCGGACGCCGATCGGCCAATTAAATGAAATACGTAATGCAGGCAATTAGTCTTCTATATCAGCAGGTACTTTCGGTGAGACGGGATTTTTAGATTCACATTTAGCTCCGTTGGAACACCAATTTGAAAACTGCGAGTTAGATGAGTCTTCCGGACAAAAAGTCTGCCGAGTACTGTACGCGTGTGTGTCTGGTTAGAATTATGAAGTAGTTGAATTTATGTTTTCATGAGTATTTTTTGCGCATCCAACTCTTTGTATGAATAAAGATATCCAGCTTAAAGTTAAGATGTACGTGTTTTCTGTGTATACCATTAGCAAACGCGCGCTTCAATTTAGAAATCTTTATTCATTTAAGCAGTTGAATATGCAAATTCTAATAACTGTATTAACTTTAACAACATTCATTTTTACGGATCAAATTGCGTTGCTCAAAACAAATATGCATAAGCACGTTAATAAAACAAATCTGGCCTTTACGTATGAATATGCATTTCATTTTCTTTCTTGTTTTTTAAACGTTTATTATTTGACGACCAAACATATGGAATCGCGCAGCTATTTTTCCGCTCGAAATTATTGGATTTCGGATAGACGGCGCGAAAGCCCCGAACAAAATGTTTAAAAATTACATCAGCGTCAGTAATAAAATAAGAAAAGTTTAATTACAAAGCAATACAAAATACTATGTCTCATATTAATAGTTTAAATTTTTGCACGTGAAATTTTTGATATATATACATATATATATATATATATATATATATACTGCATAGTAAATGGTCCAAAGTCAATATAAATTTTCACGATTTCTATAACTGTCCCCATCAGCCATTTATATACTTAATAATAACCCTTTCTTAAAAACATATTTATACACACACACGCGCGCGCACTTGCTCCGAACCGCTTCGAAGTCGTTCCACAATTGTCCGTAATCTTTAATCTTGAAAAAATCCAACACAGATCGCGCTCATAATACGGACCGTTTGAAACTATACACAGAAGTAAGTTGACGTAAGAGGAAGCCTCTTTACAAACTGGCATTGCGATCAACATAACGATGTCGATCTCGTGAGCACATTTCGCATGAAAAATCATGAAACCATCGTTCACCGAACTTGAGATCCCATTGCCGGGTTCCATTCGAGCATCCCGTCGCTCAATTGCGCTGAAAGCTCGAAATTCGATTAAACGCAGTTTTTTTGCTTCTTTCAGACCTGAAATGCATGCTTTACGTCTAAGTGGTGTGTCTGAGTTCGTTCAAGTGCAAGTCTCGGGCCGATGCGACTTTTCATACCGCATTCAAAGATAATGCTCGAGTGCATTTAACGCCGCGCGTTGTAACGCACGAGCGACGACGCCGCAAGCAAAACCGCAGCGCAAAGGTCTCCGGAGCCTTTCGTTGCGACAGTGACACCGTTTCGTCCTGGCCACTCCATTTACCATGCAAATTCGTGCGCAACGCCATCTTGAACGCTCGTTAAGCGACAAAAACACCTCGCACGTCGGCTCGTACGCGCGGCAAATGTCCCATAACGTGACCGCTTTGACAATCGCGCGCGGACACAAAATTGCGTTCAAAAAATTACGTTATAAATAGTCTACGCGCGGTGATCTGACGGAAATTGTGATTTAATGCGGACAGATGACGGACGTGCGTGATAATGTAAGAAAAAATAAAACAAATTAGATATTATATATGTACAAAATGGTACGCTGCTTTTTGTGTTGTTTTTAAGAATCCCACGCGGAGAAACATATAATTCAAATTTTACTATGAAATAAAAGAAACTGACCCTGGATGAAACAAACTTCCAATTTATCGCGAAAATTATGATAAAAATGTAGTAAAAACAAGAAAGAAAATACTATGTTTATGCCACTGTTTTACCGTAATTTATGAGACAAACGTGGAGTTTGTTTCGTCCGGGGTCAGTTTGGTGTATTTTATAGTAAAATTTCAATTAAATTTTTCTGTTTGCGCATCTGCGATTGACTATATTTTCAATCGTTGAATTCCAATTCGAATGAATGGATTTCGTGAAATGAATGAAATTTGTAACGCTAATGCGGCTTTAACGGGATTTCTCTTGAGAAAATTCGTGCAGAATATATATCACGCTCTTGTGGATCATCAGTTGAAACATTTTTAATTCGCGTACTATAACCGGCGAATTTAATACTGTCTTGTCTTATTCAGCTGTTTTTCAGCCGCAGTTTTTACTGCCACCAAGGACGGTTTTCTATTTGTCTTAGTTCATTCGAGAAACAATAATACACTGTAAACCAGAGTTCTGCGAAAATGGCACTGGTTCAGTGTAATTCTACATACAACGCGTGTAGATTTGCACAAATACACTGCTAAAAAATACGTGTCTTGTTTAAGACGCCTGTGTTTTAATCTAATGCACAATATTTTGTATTAAGTCAGCTAGTGACTTAAATTAGTCACTTTGTGTCTTAAAATCGTCACATGTAAGACGCTTTTTTTAGCAGCGTAATTTGTCAAATTACGGTACATGGATCTGATTTTCCAGAACTGTAAAACACCGTAGGTTAGTCATTTAATAGAGATGAATTGGAATGCGACCATTTAATGCATCGTCGATTATTCATAGTGAAACATTTGAACTGTATCAACTACACGAAGAACATTCCTCGTAAAATTACACCGATGGTCGGCGGCAAGAAATAACCAACGTTTATTAGCGCAAAATTACACTTTAAAAGTAATTTTACGTATTCTTAAGAACGCGAAACGTTATACCAACGTGCTAGTTGTTTACAACACAGGACGTGTAATGTTACTCATATTTTTAATATTATAAGCCCTAAATTTAATAAAATTATTATTATTATTATTATTATTATTATTATTATTATTATTATATTATTACAAAAGTTGTGTAAATATTTTTGTACACTATTAATAGTGTAATTATTCAGTATATGGTGTAGAATTATGGTGTAAAACATAAGTAAATTTACAAAGATTTTTTTTTCAGTGTATGGCACAATGAAAGTTATTATTTCGAAGAACTTAATTACTTTATAAACGCACAAAGTACATGAATTGCTTTTACAATTTCGCAAAAAAGAAAACAATTTCAATTGGCATGCACGATGAAAGTTACGTCTGCTTCCGTACGCGTATAAAAAGTCAATTTCAGGGACGCGTTTGCGCTCCCATTAAGAGGCTCATCGGCGGCAATCAATCAGTTTGATAAGGAGAAAGTATTTCCGCGCTGAATTTATTTTATTAGAAAAACTTTCGTTTATTCGCCGTTGCGCGATAAGAAACCTTTGCAGCATTTTGCCGACGGAAAAGAACACTTTCTATGGAAAAGCCACGAAGTATTTGACCTCGGAGAAGTCGATTTTCGTCTCAAAGTAACGCAAAGAAAGGCAGCTTTTTTGTATGCAAGCGAGCGTAATTAACAATAGTACTTGACAAAACACAATTTTATCTCCGCGCAGTCACCGCGATTACCGTATTTTAGACATTATAATCAGATTCGCCGCGAAATTCATACTTTTCTTCCGCGCGGCGATCAAATTAACATACGAATTGCAAAGCCAAAAAATATATCTCCCGCGCGCGGTCACGTTCCGGTTCACGGTTTAGGAAATAATAACGCGATCGAATCGAGGAAGTTTTGTTTGTGAAATTATTGAGTATCAATCACGAGGGATCAACGATGAGAAGCTGAAATAGTTGTCAATATGAAATCTTTTGTAATTCGTCATTGCGGAATTATCGGTGATTAATTGTTATCGATATGCATTTGTATGGAAAATGATATTATTCTATCATTTTTTCAAATAAACTAACAGATATTAAATGTATCATTCTGTAATATATTTAAATACAATACTTTGAGCCCTAATCCCTTCATTATTAAATCGTCAAATATAGTTTACGATGAAAGTTATTAAAATTTAATAGAATATGAATAATTACTATATTATATAATATACATTGAAGATGAATAAATAAATTCAATTGTAAAAATATTTTAAATATTTAAATATAATAATTTTAAATATTTGTATTAAATATACCACGAAAAAATGTTTAAATTGGCTCACAACGCAGCGACACGAAATAATAATAATAACTTCATAATTCGCGTGGTCAAGTTCACTATATAAAAATTATTTCTCTGTCTTTACTATTATGATGTTTCAAATTAATAAAATACTTCAAAATCAAGCCCCGGGGCTATTTGTTTAATATCAATATTAAAGTGCTTTCAAAAATAGCATCTAATTCAATCCCGGAAATCCGCCATTATTTTACGATTTGTTCAATAATTACGCGCACCGAAAATAGTCCAAGCTGCCTCGAATAGCGATCAAAAAATGCTCTTTATTATTCAAATCGATGTCGGCAGTCTGCAGTCGGTGGACTCATTCATTTGGCATTGGTCATCGATTCCATCGAGTAACGAGATCTCATAACGGCATCAACTTCGAAATGACGTTAGCCCAATAATATCCGTATTGCAATGTTTCGCTTGTCAACGTTATTGTTCGCACAACGCGTAACAGCTGAATATTTCACATCGTCTCGACTCGCGCAATCAAATTGTTTAATTGGATTTCCGTCCAATTCCTTGCAGACCAGCTAAAAAACACCAAAGCATCAACAAGCTCTTCAACCATTTTTTTTATTTTTCAATTATATATAAATGTAACAATACGGTTTCAATTAGTATTAAGTTATCCTGTATTATTTTATTTATAATACTGATTTAGAAATTAACATTTATAGGAGTATCACTGGGTTATAATTTGAATTGTCACAGCAACTCATCTAAAAAAAAAAAAACAAATCATTATTGCTAAATTCACAATCAGGACTAAAAACGTATATTTTCAACGTATATTTTTTTAATGATAAATATTACTTAAATCACTAACCTATTCACTCTTATTCAAGTAATAATAAATTTAATTAACGTTTAGCATGGATTATCACTGGTTATAATTGAATAAATCCAACAGCAACAAAGTGAAATGTTATTTCACTGGTAATTAGACACCTACATTTAATTATTAAAAAACATGTTGTAATTAGTTTCCATATTTTTACCGTTTAATACTTTCCACTATGATTATTATAACCGATTAAACCATCGACAACTACAATTCAAAAGTGATAACACGAAATTAACGGTCGTCTTACAGCTTGTTCAACGAGTTTTTTTCATTTAATAAATATATCTAATACCTCAAATACGAATCGGCGTGAAATTGCTGTTCGCAAAATTAATTACAATTAATGTTCCCCGGAAGTTATCACTGAGTTCTGATTGTTATTAAGTTGAAGTAAAAAAAATAATAAACGGCACTTGCGCCGTGCAATTTGATAAAACCCAATCGATCTAATTGCGACGTTAACAATCTGTTACTTTACGAGCCAGCTTACACTAAACATTCTCGCAATCTACCCGAAGTCGCGCTAAACATTGTCGCCCGCAATTGGAACATGTTTTTGTTTCGCAAGTATAACTCGATGGCCGCGTCGTCGAAAGAAGTTGAACCTTCGATTGATCTTCAAAACGTTTCTCGTAGGTATTCGGCGAGTCCGAGAGTCACGTAGCGAAGCTTGAACGAATGTTTGGCAGCGTTTCAAGTTGAATGACTTTTCAGAAACCTCAGCTTCTTTCGCGCGTAGATTTGTTCTGCGATTACTTTCCGCCTTTCTTCCCCGGCAACCATTTAATTTTATGCATATCGCAGCTTTCTATTATAACTGATCATTCGACTATCGCGAGCCACGTTACAGGAGGAATAAATCCATCAAATTAATTCAATCAAAATGACGGAGATGATAGATTTGTCAGGAACCATTGATAAGGATAAATTGTCAAGGATTAGTCAGACGAAAAAAAGTGCGAGCGTATAACAGGCATGAAATAAAAAAAACATTTCGCATAAACAAAAATGGTTTCATTAGATACAAATAACAATATAATAGAATGTATCACTAATTTTACAATGCTATATATATTTAATTACTTAACACACTCCTTAAACTCGAAGTGATGACAAAAATCGATATTCGTACCGAATATTGTCAAATATATCAACAATATATTCTACTGAAAATCTGAAACTTAATCCGATTCATTCATTCCCATACATGCACTTATACACTGAGAAAAAAAATACTTAACAATTTACTATATAATATATCTAATAAAAGTAGACGATACGTGAAAACACAAAAAAATTACTACATTATATATTAAATTTTATACATAAACTTGAATACATTATTATGTACATTGCCAATTTTACTACATTATATAGTAATTTTTCTTGTAGCATTTTTTTCTCGGTGTAATAAAACGTCGAATCGAAACCAAAAACAGTTCGTTACCAACCTCTCCGATTCGTACCAATTAATAAGCGTCGGGATTAGTCGAACTAATGACGGCTTTGTGCATAATTTGTTCAACAATCATCGGAAGTCCCGAAACTTGAAAGACGACGCGCCGCCATTTCGCGTGCTTCCGGGCGATGCTATGAATGTTTGAATAATAGTACCAGCGTCAGCCGACGAGTTCATCGACCCTAATTGCAAAGGCGATTGGTTAAAAGCGTGTATGATAGATGGGTAGCTCTACTCGCGAGTGCATTACTATGGGCGAGGTATGGGCGTGCCGTCAAACTACGCAAAAGACCGCGTTTCTTTTTCTAATTCAACACGAAATCACTCACTTCCGATGCACTATTCACGATTGCAATTGCGAATTCCTGGAAAACAATTCGATTGCGTTAATTCCATATTATTTGCGTGATTGATTGCGTTGTTGGATTAACGTCGAATTCGCGGATGAATTTGATTTATGAAAAGTTGCACGCTAATTATCGTAGGGAAGGGGATAAGTTGAAACTGAGAATTATCGATGCACGATTGCTGATAAATGGTCAGTGAAAAATTTGATCGTGACGCGTTTTATCGACGAGCGATCGTCGGTAACAAATGACCTGGGAAATATCACTGACAAACTGTGATTGATACGACCGATCGGCTTTCAAATTATCGTTGACAAATCGTCGCGACACCCACGATTCGTGACAATTCGTCGGCGTTTATCAGCAACGTTATCACCCATTGACACGGAAATGCCGCAATATCACGAATTGATATTCACGCGGTGACGAACCGCGACTCAAATTATCAGCAGCAAATTATCGGCAATAAGTGATATCGCCGTGTCGACAGTTATCATCAAATTTTCAATACGCAATTTTTGACATTGCGAGTTAAATATAAATATTGTTTCTTCGCTACAAAATTATCGCTCTTAATTGAGTTATCGCTAATTTTCGTGTCGTTTCTGACAAATTTAACCATAACCAGATCGTGATTTAAGTACCTCTAAAAATAACAGTTTTCCCGAATAAAACCAAAAATTATGACTTAATCGTAACGGATCGATCGTTTAATGTTGTCATAAATTACGTTCACCTTTAATCACATTATTAACAATAAAACTGATTTTCTGACTTCGTCACGACCGACGCTGCCGCGTTTAAATCGAGAGAAAAAGAATCTGCTTGAGATTTAACAGTCGAATTAATTGTCGACGATTCCTATCCAAGACTCATCTTTTTGTCATTATGATCTTTTTATTTGCGTCTGAACAAGGTGTTTAAATTTGATTTGATAGCGCCGATTAAGTGCAATAACTCGTGGGTGGGCTTGAAAAATGAATGCAAAGCGGAAACGAAGGATGGCGGTAATGAGCGAGGGGGAATAAGGAGAAAATAATGCAAAACTGTGGCAGAAGGGTAATCGTTCGAAAAAGAATAATGAACTTGCGAAAGCGGGCCAGCGGGGATCCGTCGAGCGCACCGAGATTCGGTAAAGTCTGATACAGAAAATCGCCGATAAAAAAATACGGCGCCGCGCGATAACGCCAGAGAGAGCGCCACTTTTCTACGGCTTTACGAGCGCCGTCGTTCGGCGTTTCGCGCGCATCATAATAACTCGTACGTATAACTTGTAACATAACCGAATGCTGAAATTAGGCGCAAATATAAAATCGGTGTTTATCGCTTATCGCAGACCGATTTCAAATAAACTCCCGCCGCGCTTCGAACCGCCCGCGCATAACGTTTTCAATCGACCGAACTGCAAATTAATTAATGACGCTTTCGCGATCGTACGCAGCTGTACGGTTGTGTTTGCCATTAGCGGCGCGCGTCGATTCAACACTTTTTCGCCATTGATTAACTCCATTAGCCCGCAATCGGGACCAAAAGTTGATCGCGCGCGCGATATGCATTATGCCACGCTACGGTCTGCGCCAGATATTACTCAAATATTGCTCGAACATCGAGCCTATTAACCGCCCGCGCCAATGCTCTCGGCGGCGCTGTTTGCGTTTGTCGCGACGAACGTCACGTTTTGTAACGCTCGCGGAATTATGTCCTTTGTGTTTGTTACGTACACAAAGCGTTTGAGTTTGCCGCGGAAATTATGCAATTGGATCATTAGCGCGCGTATTATTTTGGCCCGCATGCAAGTTTGTTACGAATGTTGGAGTTTGGCGAATGGAAAATAAAGCGCGACAAAGCGGGAACGACGGCAAATTCGATTCCAAATCAAACAGGGCGCATCGCGTTCTTGCAACGAGGCGCAAATGATGACCTTGGAAAGCTGAAATTGCGTCTTTGAGGGGTCAACGGGGGTCATCGGGATTAGTGCTGAATCAGTGATAAAAAATAAAAAAAAAAAATAAAAAATAACTCCTGACCGACATCAGCGATGTAATATTTCGTTACGGAACAGTCTTTGTTTTCCTTCTTATCGCGGCGTACCGAATTATACGCTCCTGGGATGTGTACCGGATTTGTTTGATTTGTAAAGGTCAGCGGGAAAGAAAGACAGAACAACGGAACCGGGTTCGGTGTATAGCAGATCCGAACGACACAGAGGGAATTCATCAGCGTCTTTGACGTAGAACGAAAGCACGGTTTACGCGCGGTAATGGCCGAGCTTTGTATACCTCATCGGTCGGTGCTTTATTATGTGTACGTTGATCTATGTATGCATCGCGGTGCGAATAAGAGCCCGGCCAGTACGCTCCGTGGTTCTCGTGTACAC
>JABFQC010002039.1:0-17181 GCA_022817085.1 Psilanteris sp. ZL-2020
CCTTTGAATAATTCCAATAATCTCAAATTCAATATTTATTTTTCAACACTAAAAATTTACATTCTTTTCTCCTTATTATTTCAATTCGCCATAAGAAAGGATGACAAAAGCTTAAACATATTAAAATTTATAACTTTCAGGATGCGTTTTGATTGTTTAAACGTAAACACTAATTTTTTAAAAAAAGGCACTTACAAATGACACTACTGGGGACCAGTAACAATATCTTGTATATTAGAATTAATTTACATATTCCCCATGAGAAGAAAGATCTTAATATCAAGAGAAATTTGATGGTAAAAATTAATATGTAAAATATTGTTTGAACTACGATTAACAAATTATAATTATTAACATCTTTTATGCAAAAATTTAATAAAAGGAAGTTTAAAAAATGCAAGTTCAATTAACATTATACATGCTAATTTTTGCTATCAAATTTTTTTATTATAATCAATAAAAGTATTGTTTTTAATATTTAAATACCGACGTTAATATAAAATATATATGCATTCTTATTTTATTTATTTCTATATAATACTGACTTCAAATCCACTTTTACATTAGTTTATAAAATAAATTTTTGTTTAAATAAGATATCAACTTATAAATATATAAATATTATACTTTACATATAGATTTCAAATATACATAAAGATTATAATTTAGATTAAGAAATAGGTGACACTATTCAAAACTTAATATTTTGTTTTGTATAAACGTTTTTGAATCGGAACTTGACATATTATGTAAGTCAATTTTCATTGAGTTTACAAGATTTGTACAGCGTGAAATTAGATTATTTGCAGTATAGTTATGATTAAATTTTTTTATCACAAATACTTCTTTGTGAATGACAGTCTAATTTATTATTTCATAAATTACATATAAGTTTCAAATCATTACTCATTCTCAGGGATTGCAGATCATGAATATTTGTCATAGTAGATACAAAATAATCATGCTATCTCGATGGATCAGGAATATTATGTTTAAAAGATATCATTCTAACAAAGTTAGAATGAAAAATTTTAAACATCATATTAATGATTTACTTAATTTATACAGATTTATGTAATATCAAAACATTCATGGAATGTAAAATCATTATTTTAACTGAAACTATCTACAGAATGGCATTCAAAATGCACAACTGTGATGTACTGATCAAAGACATTCAAATGTATCTAAATTCTTACAATGCATTTGGTGTAGATTTTAAGTAGGTTACAAACTCCACCATGCATCTGTAACTTAATGTCTTGGATTTGCCTGTTAGTAACTTTGTATTTCTTATGACTATATTTTATTCATAATTTCATTTTTTTCTTTATTTTTAGTAAGCTACATTTCTTTTATAACAAACTCTATTTAATGCCCTAGTTAAAATCAATTGATATGATCGATATCTGTGACAACTTATATACCTCTATAAATACCTGACTAAATACAAATTTTGAAGTTGCTAATGCTCTATAAAACGAATAAAACTTTTTTAACTTGTGCCAATTTAACAATACAATCTTGATGCTAATATTCTAGAACTTTTGCTCTATATCAATTATAATATTTATCAACAGAGAATTAAATTTACCTTTAAAAGGCTGTCAGTTTTGTTTATTTGTCAGGAAGAAATTGTTAAAATTAAATCTGTATAAACTATACACCATACAATATTTAAATCATTACAAATTCTTTCTAATCGCATTGTTACCAAAGAATTGTTATTAAAGAACATTGTCATCACCCAACAGCAGTTTCTAAATAAACTGGTCATCAAAAACTGCAAATATATGAAAGAATTTGCATATTTTATTCAACTCTACCTAAAAGCAATTCAACATAGAAAACATCTATTCTTATAGACCAGCTCTATTGTATGAAAGTCCATACCAAGTAGATTGTCGCCTTGATGTTGGGGTATATCTGATTAAAAAAGGAGATTCATCTTCCTGCACCTTTAAATTAAAAATCTATCTTTCTCAGCTGTAGCATAAAAAGCTGTGTGAGAGTTAAGGAGACGCATGCTATCACCCTCTAGCCCCACCTGACACCTCTAAATATTAGAAAACAACAGACTATAATATGTCTGAGATGAAATTCATTTTCTAACTACTTTTTCATAACTTTCTAATGAAAACTAAATGTTACACATTTTTAGGTTAATATATTGTAATTAGAAATGTAATATGAATAACTTTTTTATTAATAACTTTATGTGATGTTTATGATATAATGAATATGTTTATAATGAAAATTATATCAAATTCATAGAATGATATATGCAGATGTTATATATATATATATATACAGATCACTTCATATAAAAAGTAACCCGTCACAAAATTTTATGAAATTTAAACAGAATTTACATGCTAGATCATTGTATAGGGCATTTAAAAAATTGTATTTATGTAAAAAATATTTGAAAATTATTTTATAAACTGTAATCAATAAGAATACAATAGCTACATTTTTAAATTATTTTTAATGTGTTATTTTCTCTAGTTTATTTATTATTGTAAATATAGTTAATAGAAATATTTAAATATTAATTAAAATATAATATCATAAAATATTTGTTTTGTTAATTAACTTTTATATTTACATTCACACATTTATAATCATTAAGAGAAGAATAAAAATTTAATTACCGTAGCTCATATTTCTTATCACAAATATAATGAATAGAAAATATCATAACTGAAAAATTCATTACGTGAAAAAGAAAAGAAGTAAATTAAAAACTACAACAAATTAAAACTGACTAAATTTCTATTTCTTCTATATTATGAAATTTAATTTCAGTTTGTTTTATAATGATTAATTAAATACTAATAACTCAACTACATCGCGACCCGATTTTGCCTAGTTTTCATTAAACAGGTTCTGCGATCAAGTAATTATGACTAGTTACAATTTGTAAATATTTTATTAATAGTACCTTCTGCTTTAAATATCTAACTTAATAATTTAACAACTTTACATACATAATTGGATTTATATATATTATATAGTCGCAAGAAGCATATAGTATCTTATTCATTAATGTAATTGTTAACATTACTTTCTAAAACAAATTTCATATTTTTATAGTAGTTTTGAAACAAGTTTAAAATTGTGTACTTCATATATATACTACACATATAAATGCCTTATATTTAATCAAATCTAATACATTTTATTTATACATAATTTAGAGTCAATAAGAAGTATTTTGTTAATTTTAATATTTAAAACCTAATAAAACCTTTAATTATTTAATTTAAATTGTTAGTTGATTTTTAGTTACTTTGATTGCTTATTTATAAGCTTATTTTGTTTGAATTCATACGAATGTATATATAAGTATAAAGAGAACTGCGAAACTGGTTAATGGTAAATTGAAAAGCAAGTACATTCAACTCAAGTGTTACTAATGCGTTGCACCAATTTATGCAGCTGAAATAAATACTTCATCAAAAAACCACTGCAGACATTGCATTAAATGTCACAATTTTGCTTTACGCTATTTTAACTTGGCTCAACACGTCAGTTTAACAAAATAAAAATAACACGTCAATGCGGTAGTAAAAATTGTTTTAAAATTCAAGCACCGAGAAGAGTGCTATAAATTTAAAAAAAGTGTCACTCGATTTTCGGATAATTGATAGAGATGCCATTATAAATCAATTTTACTTATTAATTTTATTTAAACATATATATATTGTTAATAAAACGTATGAACGCAATAAAAGTAGTCGGTAAATAATACTATGCAGGTATAATTGGTTAATAAATATAAACAAATGTAAGATTTGTATTCTGTAGATAAAATATTGTTAATTCTAATGTTAATACTTAGTAATATAAAAAAATAGGACAATATATACAACACAATTTTTTGTTACTTCAGATATAAAGTTTGTGTAACTTTGCCAAGACAATGTCATAACTGGAATAAAATCAGTATGAAAAGTTAAAAATAGGGCACTACTTTCAATTCTGTGTAAGTTGTTAAAAATTATAGCAGCTTGGAAAAACATTTAAAGGAAAGGATCGTACTTTAGTGTGATCATAACAACAAATATCTTTCATCTTCTGTTATTCAAAGAAGCATTATATCGAAATGCTTCAGCTTTTAAGCTATCTTTATTTCTTTTTTATTTAGTATGTTATAAAAAGATAAAGACAATTTGCGGGTATCATCTTTGAATAAAATGAATATTTGAATGGAATGGAAATATATACTTGAAATAAAAATAATAAATCGTTAATAATAATAAATAAATATTATTTGAAATAATAGCATCAAACAAAATATTTATAATTTTTAAAACCATAATTGTAATAACTTTAACTCTATCGGAATTCAAAATTATTGATATTATAATATGCTAAATTTATATATACCTTGCTCTTCATCTGATTTGGATCCTTCAATGACGTAATTGTATTCTCCATCTGCATCAATATTTTGCACAATACAAGCAACGATCGGTACTTTGACCTGTAACGTCTTTATACCGTCTTCATCAGTTGATAGCGTTGAATTCAAACCAATATTTCCAGTTTCTTGTAAGTCTTCTGGCGTCGCTGGTAATAAACACTAGAAAAGTCAAATTATTGTTATAATCTGTATTATTAATTATCTCCAAATATATATATATATTATATGTTATTTTTAACACTCGCATTCATGTTAAATTACGTTTCAATCACAAACGCAGTTTCATCACAGAAATGGAGTAATTTTATTATGTCATATAAGTAAAAGAAAAACGATATATCTATAATTATACTGCTCCGCTATTAAATTTCTTCTAAACTATTTGCCATCGTAATAATTTTGCGATGTAAATTGCTTTTTCCTCGTAGCGTGGGTTGAAAGAAAAAAAATTGAAAAACACCGCAACCCATAATTGCAAAAAATGTCGATCGTTGAATCACACAAAGTCCACTACATTGTTATTCTCAATGCCGTTCGTCTTCATTTTTACTTCTTCATCTTTGGTACGGAAAAAGAATCAGCTTTTTTTAAACAGCACAATGTGTTATAAAATAAAAACCAATATCAACTGATATAGCATTGTAGAAGCTTGTATTAATTAATAATACGTTTAAATGCTAAAAACAATGCGAGAAATAAATATTAAAATCTTGTATTTTTAATATTACACAATGTACAAAAGTATTCAAATTCAAATCAATTGAAATGGCAATAATTTCTCTTCGTTAAAAAACTTAAATATGAGCATTGAATTGAATTGGATTAATATATGGTTCATAAACACTGTAAATATCAACCATAATGTATCAAAAAATAATAATATTAAAATATTCTTCATGTAATGCATGAAGAGTGCTGAGAAATTTGCATAAAACACGAAAATGACTAAAGTAGTAATGCATTTCTTATTACTCAAAAATCAGGAAAGAGCTTTTGACGTATCTTTTAACATGTCATTCACAACTCCATCTACGATCATTATGTTCAAAATATATTACGCAAGATGTAGGAGGAAGAATGAAATGAAAAATAATCGATCATACGTAACGTTATTTGATCTTTAATACATTATCTTTTTTATGCCTTGCTATAGAAGTTGTTGGCTTACAATTCCGATAGTTGGAAGCAATGAAATAAGCGATCGAATTATTAGCAAGCATGTCGATCAGTTAGGAGATTTAGGTGGGCACGGGGGCAAAGATAATCGCAATTCAAACACATGTAGTCTAAGTATCGCTGAATACCTTAAGCGTGACGTTTTGAATTCCATTTGGCCTTTTACGGCACTTTAAAGTTTCATGCATTTTTAGATCCATTCAAATAGTAAAGACGATTCAATAATTGTAAATAATACTTATTGTGTAGCAAAAGAAAAGGCCTCATTAAATCACCAATCGCAACGATTTAAAATATAATAATATGCAAATGGAGCTGATAGACTGTAAAAGTAGTAGTATAACGTAAGAAGAATCGGTACACCGTGAGTGGAAATTCCATTTGATATTCGGGCAAATGGAAAATGTATACCGGCAGACCGAAATTTTAGTTCGCAAGCTTCCACTTGCTGAAAGTAGACGAATTACTTATGGCATATAAATTTCAAAATGCAAAATTATATTAAGTAACTTAAACATATCATAAAAATAAAATTAAATTGGGTAATAAAAACAATTACAGATAAACCGTTAATAATTTATTTATACGTATACATTTATGTACTAAATATATATATATATATATATATATATATATATTGTTCGGTATTGTTCATCTCAATAATATTAAGTTATTATATATAAAATTATATTAATATTAATTACATAATTTGACAGATTTTCGACAATTATTTTATTAATGTAGAAATTTAAAATGTCATATAAAACATATTAATATTTATGTACATCCACGTCCATTAAAAAGTAATAAAATAATACAAATAAGAATTATATTTTTGTACAATGATATTTAATAATATTTATTTTAATTCCAGTATTTGAGGGAAACTTAAATTATGTTCAACTTCATTTTACTAGAAATAAATAGAAAGAATATAAAGAATGAAAATAAAACGTTAATAATTAAAATGAAATATAATATACAAATAAATATGAAATTTAATAGTATTGATAATATTCAAGTTTAAACGAGTATTGAAATTCACTCTTTCTTGTCTAAAGTGTAAATAAAATATAAATAAGGTTTATTTTTGCACTATTTTACTGCATTTATGAGTGATCTAACATAAATGAAATCTATGTATACTGACAAAACAAAGTTGTAAAGTTTACCACTTAAATAATAAACGTTACAACCTAAACGGAAAGAATTATTACTGGATTTTCTCAGTTTAATTAAATATAGTATAGAAAAAATAAAAATAAATAAATTTTTGTGTAAAATATGTAATAACGTATTTTGACTTTATAATCATTGTTATTTACAAACTTTAATTATAAAATATACTTATAAATTAAACGTGTATCACTTGAGATGAATTGCTCACTTTCAATCCTTTGTACATGATTGATTATATTATTCATTTTAAAACATTATTATAATAAATAAAAAACATTAGACAATGAAATTTAACTTCAAAATTCAACGGACAAGTTTATTGTTTTTTCATAAAACTAAACTGTTTGAAATTTCATTAATGTTTAATCATTTTTTGAAAGAAATATGTCTTTCATATTATAGTAATAAAAAACTATTTATTATGTATCAATTAGTTCCCTTTAATTTTTAAATTCATGCTTTATTATTCATTTGGAATAATTATACTAACATAATATCTCCATTGCAAAAGAAATAATAATGTAGTATATTTAAATTCTTTATATATGCTCAAAAATATATCGGAAAATATTATTATATGTAATAGCTTAAACATTTTATATGAAAATTAAAAACGAACAAGTTACATCTAATAAATATTTGAAAGGTATTTTATATAAATGAGAAAGCAAAGTCCACATTCTATATCTATAATGTAATTACATTACAAACCTAGATCAGCCACATCGCCTAAAAGTTCACGCGGCACTTCCAAAGTTGTCACTTCCTTAATTCCAACTTAGAAAAATCTTTCGAAGACCTGTCGAGACTTTTCTAAATCCTTTTATTTTTATTTTATTTTTTTCTACTCATATTCTAACTTAGAGAAATCCCGAGTAAAACATTTGAAAGTTTTTTTTTTTAGATTTCGTAAAATATTTTGTTGATAAGTATAAATTGCAAACAAAATTTTAATTAAAATTTCAAATGATGATGAAGATAGCATGTGCATAACACTAGAAATTAACTATAAAAATAAAAGGAAAAGTGATCAGTTTATTCGAATCGTAAAATCCATTCAGCATAGTCTACCTGAACTAATTGAACGATTCTAATTAAAGTTCATATAATTGTTCTCTCGAAAAGTACATCAATTGATTTGATTAGTTTTAGTTTTAGATTTTTGAATCCTTTGTGAAACTATATCTATAATTAAAAATATGTTAAAATAAAATTTAATTAATAAATACAAAAGTCAGATAAAAAAAAACTATTCCAATTTGTATGAATATCTAATAATTCATGTCTCTTAAAGTAAGATGACAAAAAATTATTTTGTGTTTGATAAAACGTGGCTTTAAAAATTCACTCGGGGAAAAATATATTATTTTCAAGTAAAATTTATATAAAAAATAAAAGTCACGGTATAATAGTTTTTCGACTGTTATTATGACTATAGCCGTAAGATAAAAAAGCGAGGCGAAAAAGGGTTGAACTACCGAAAAATAGAATTAAAAAGATTTTGTGTTAGACTGTTAATTCGCCAAATGAATACAACGAGAACAATAACCAACAGGTCTCTCCAAAACTGCATGAAAAAACGCGGTACATGAAAAATGCCGAGATATAATCGACGTCGCCAAAAGCATACCAATACAGGAAAAGTCGAGCTTCGAGAATTAGGAAATACGAGATTGAAACACGAAGAAGATCGAAATAATATGATTATTTATTATTTTCCGTTTAAATAGAATTTTTGTTGACGTTATCTTTTAAATTCATTACACATAAATACGTGCAAAAACACATAAATAAGATATTAGAATGTATTATATAATTTAAAAAATAACATTAATTTTCTAAAATTATTTAAATTTTTATTTAATTTAAAAATTATCATTTTCTATACTGTAACTCGCAAAAAAATTTTCATCTAATATTTTATTATTGATTCAAATAAATAAATAATAAAATACAATATTTATTATTAATTTAAATAAAATATTTATATAATATAATTATATTAATAAATTATATTAATTTTAATAACAAATTGATAAAAACATTTTCAGTAATAATTTTAAATTTTACTGTTAATAATAAAATATCTTTTTTGAAGTTAATTTTTTTTTAACTTATAATTAGCATTTTATAAAACATTTTTTAAATATAATTTATTTGGTGTATAATTCTTATTGAGTATTAAATAATACTCAAATTACATTAGAGTTGGTTGGCTTATTGCTTAATGTTGTAATTTAATAATATATATTAAGATTAGGCTTTATTTAATATACAATACAAATATATCAAGTTCAAAAATAATTATTTAACAGAAAATAAGTTTTAATTGTGAAATAAAACAAATTAAAATCAAAAATCACAAATTGTTAATATTGATTTAAATTGTATATATATATATATATATATATATAAAAATACATAAATAACGAAGACACCAAATAATATGTATTTTTAATTAGTATAATAATTAAATAAAATCAACAGATAATGATTTAATTAATACAATTTAAACAAATTTATATAAATGTTTATTATTATTGTACAAAAGTTTGAACTAATATTTAAAAAAATGATAATTTGAATAAAAGAGTAAATTCCATATTAGAAAAATATAATTAAACATAATTAACGCCACTTTTATAATTTAAATGCTTTTGTAGAGGTTTTAATTTAGTAGTAGTATCGCTACAGTGGGGCATTTGTGGTTCGGATGAGTCGTCTTATTTCCGCTTTTCAGAATGCTAAATCGAAGCAGACTGTTACATTTGAGGGTGGTCCTTTAATTCACGATTTTTTTAATGTTTCATTTGAGGACGAACCCGTAAAATACTGTATTGGCGCCCGTAGACCTTGTGTTTGTGGTTTGATTAGATTTTTAGCTAATGGATGAGGATACAACGAAACTCTATCCCTATCGGAAGTGCGACCTCTGCTTAATTTTCGGCAAAATTAGTTTTTGCACACTCGTAACTCGGCGCCTAAATGGGGTGAATCCTTATTTATACTGCAGGATAAATTTATATTCGTCATATGAAAATAATATTATAAATATGAATTCTACACGTATACTCCTTAATTTATTATTATTTATATGTGGTAAGAATAAAGGTTGGCGCACTAAAGATAGTAATCGATCATCCGTTTGCAAAGTGGGAATCGGTCGCAAAGTTTCGCAGCCCCGATTTCCGTGCATATTTTACCAAAGCACACTACCCTCACTCAGTTGCACATGGGCGTCACTCCACAAAGGCAGATGTGCTGCTTTGCATTATAATTATTTCACATGAACTACAATTATTCTGCCTCTTATTCTATAGTATGAACGAATATAGTTTTGTGATAAAAATGACTGCGCCACTCACTGAAAGTAGGAAATGATCCATTTTGAACGAAAAATATAAATCGGTTACGAACATTCTGATTATCTATAGCACATGTTATGTCAGTAATGTATCTTTATTGGCAAAACTGTTTCGTTTTCCTTTATAATTTAAACTTTACCATTTATTATTAAAAATACATTTTCTGTTTTAATTAATCTTCCCTATTCAGTAAATATATTTTTTATTTTTATAATAATTTTAATGTTTGTATTTAAGTATAAAAGTAAAAATTTATACATAACAGAATAAAAAAATTATTAATATTTGTATTGACTATAACAGTTATCTTATACATTTAACTTTGTTTTATATTGTTTTAATATAATATGATTAATTCTTAATGGAAGTTATGTATGTAAATGAAAAATTTATGACGAATCATAACCAATTATTTAGTGATTCACTCATTGCATTTTACGGGGATCATTTAAAAACTGATGTTATATGCAATGTTAAATAGCATTGATTAGTAACATATTTCATATAATATGGAATAATATTATAAAACATACAAAAAATAAAATATTTAAAAACATGAAAATAGTAGATGTAATTCAAGGCCACTTATGTGTATATCTTGACTATGGTTAATTAAAGGGGTGAACAAAGGGCAATCAGCCCAGGTTCCTTAGAGGATCTTCGATCCCCCCTCATTATTATTATTATTATTATTATTATGTGTGTATCTTTATTTGTACAAGTGAGTGCTCTGATACAAAAATATTTTAAAATTAAAAATTAAAAAATAAAAATTATTAATTTTTTTTTAAATTTTCGATATTAGTGTTTTGTTCTGTAATATACTTTGAACTCATCAGTAAGGCTTGAAAGTAAGTCACTGCCTTAGATGCAATGAGATAGAATCTTGATGTTGTATATATTTTGTGTTTTAAACTAAGTAATTGTAAGAAAAAATAATATTTTTTACATAGTTTAAAACACTTGTATATATTAATATCAATAGACATTATATTTGGTCGAATGGCTATTGTAAATATGGAAACTAACTTTGGCTCGTCTGGGCGCTATCGCGCCCCTTGATTTATTTTTATATCAGAGTACTCACTTGTGCAAATAAAGATACACACGTAAGTGTCCTTCAATTATATTTATTATTTTTAACTATTACAATAAATAGTAAATAATTGGTCTGTAAAATCGGTTGTAAATAATACCTACAGAATTTATATCATACACAGACGATAATTTAAATCTATATTTAAAATATTTATTCTATACGGTATACATGGTAATGCATTGGCTCAATTGAAATTGACAAATTTAATTGTTTTTATTTTTTAAAATAGTTACTTTAGATATTATTATAATTTTATATTTAATAGATTAATAAAAGAATATATTACACTATTTTAAAATAGTTTTTACATTTAATAATACAATGCGAATAAAATGAAAACCGGACTTCTATATAAATAAATTATTTCATTTAACTAATGTTTAATTTGTAATACTTTATAAATAAAATATATAATATTATAACAAAATTATTTTAATTTAATCAATATAAGTCATATATTTTACCATTTACCTAAACATGTATATTATGTATATTAAAATAATACATATTCAGAATTATTGAATTAAATTTTATTTAAAACATTGCTTGTTATTTAAATTTTTAGTTCTAATTAATCATTTTAAATATTATGTTTGTATATATGTATAAATCTAGTATATAAAAATATGAATTGATTGCTTTCATAATTCATTATTTTAATAAAAGTAAACAAATATTAAATATTAATTCGATACATTTTTTAATTTAAATTTAAATACAACTGTAGTTTTAATGTATTAGTCAAACTTAATTAAATTCTTATGAGACATATAAGTGATATTAAAGTTAATGTACAAATTATAAGTCGTTTTGTTACAAGGTCGAAGAATAGATATCTTCAATTAAATAAAATACGTTGTTAAAATAATCAATAAACATTGATTCTTTTATAATCACATCGGAATTGTATGCTTTGAGATATCAGATTTTTATGTATTTAATAATTTAATTAATATGTAATATAATTTATAAAATGTATCGATAAATAAAATTGTTATAAACATATATCGACAATTTAAATATATAGTGCATATATCCATGTGCATGAATTTTAAGTTTTAAATAGATTACGAAATTATAATTATATAAACTGATGGTCTTTTTCAAGATTTAAAACTGGATTGAATTAAGTTGTAGGGATAATATATAATTATCTAAAATTCAATTTCACAGAAATTTTTAACGAATTCGTGAGCAATACATTGAATAATACAAACAAAAATGATGAGTATAATTATACATTAAGTATATGAATGAAATTATTATAATTTATATTGTACATATAAAAAATTATACTTAAAAAATGATTGCTCAGAACAAGAATTTAACTGCATTATAATAATAAAAATGTTATTTCATATTTATAGTATAATTCTATTGAAAACAGTCATTTATAAACTTTTACTTTTATTGTTGCAGAAATAATGTTATATGCAGCAGTTTTTTAAAATTAATTTTTCTGTCAGAACAACTATTATATTTTTACAATACATATTTAAAATACATAAATATATAATCAAATAATAAAACTAAGCATGATAGGAACAATAAAATGCTATTAAAAAATGGACTATAAATTTGTCATAAATAAATAAATAAAAACATATCTAGTAGAAGTATAAATAATAATAAACTCAATTGTATCATTAAAAAGTATGAATTATTGTTAATATTTAAGAAAGGCTTTAATTATTGAAACAATTTTAATAATTTTATAATAACAATTTTTCCATATCAAAAATCATTGTATGAAATATATTTTTCAATACTTAAGTGTCTATAACAAAATACTATTTTTTACAGTATCCTAAACTAAATATTCTAAAGGTCATTGAAAATGTTTTTTAAGTCATTTATTATTATTATTATTATTATTACTTTATATTTTTAAACTTTTTAGAACAATGTATTAAATCGTTCCTTTTGTTAAATTGATTGTTCGATGACCTCTTTATAACAATATTTTTAATTATAAACAATTATTTAATATATATTCATTAGATATTTATCACCGATTTATTAAGCTTTTCTCAAAGACAAAATAAATTTGCCAAAATAAAATTGTAAAAATCAAATCCAAAAATGCACTTCTAGTGTTTAATGAACCAATAACCTAGTATTTTTATTAATACGTGAAAATTGTTTGCCTTTATTAATGTTTTAGTTTTACTTTTAACAAATACATATAATAAAATAATTATTTTTAACTGTATAATAAAGCATATTATGAGTCTCATAGTATTTGGAAAAAAGTTTTAACATCATATAAATGACTTTTTAACAATTATCTGGCAACAGTCTTAATTCTTATTTCTGATATTTTTGTGAAGTAAGTAGCAATATAGATTTTGAATATTAAAATAATTTATTTTAGATTTAACAAAAACTATATTTGCAAAGATCATATATGTCCTCATTAAAAAAATGTACATACAAATTTATTAAAGATTGTAACCTAGAGACTAAATAAATATTATTTTTATATATATCACACATAAAAAATAATTATATACTTACACAAATTATATGTTATTACAATAAAACAATTGCTAATAATAACATTATATTATATTACAGTATGATTGTATAATTTTAATATGAATGTAATGTAATGCTAAATTCTAAGTTTAGGAATGCTATGGACTAAGATTTTTCTGTATTATTTTTTTCAAGAATTATTATAATTATAGGAATTTATTAATAATAAACACAATTCATTATACCCATTGATTAGATTTTAAATTTATTGTTATTAAAATAATGTGTAGAAAAATCTGTGGTCTGCCAGTGCTAAACGACCGACCCAAGATTGGCTCAACCTTGGATGCCAATCTTGGCAAACCGTTGGAATGAAACGCCAATTACCTCTGGCCCAACGTTGGCAGCTGACCGTTCATCGTGTAGCTCAACATCATTAAAATGTACTTGTGATTAGTTTTCGCTTGTGGTTAGAGTGGCAAAGACGGAAACTATACATAAGGGGTTAAGCAACATTGGCGACGGCTGTTACCCAGATGGGTGACCGTATGAAAGTTCATAGAAGTTGTTTTATAATGATGAAAATATTTTGTCAGATATTATAATATATAAACAATTTAATATTTATTTATCTTTTTTGTTTAAATTATTTTTTTTTTAAAAAATTCAAGCTTGAACCAAGCTTGGCCCAAGCTTATGCCAACGGTCGACTGCCAATGTTGGGCCAGAAGGAATTGGCGTTTCATTCCGATGATGGGCCATCATTGGCAACTAACGGTCAGCCAACCGTCGACAGTGTTGGGCCAAGCTTGTGCAGTTTGTTTTTTTTACATGGAAAATCATTTTTAAATAATGTATCAAATGATTATTATTTCGGAATTAAATATGTGTTATATGAAATCATATTTAAAATTAAATTATAGTAAATAAAGGAAACATTTTAAATACTAATTTTTAAATGCCACTAAAATGATTATATCCAAGTGAATTACTTGCATTAATATTTCAGACTGAAATAAATAATTAAAAATAAAGCAGTAATATAATACTATTTATAAGAGTATATGCTTTTTTAATAATTTTATACATTACAAACATATATATTAAAGTATGCAAGGTAAAATTTAAACTAAGTTATGTTTGTGTAATTATCTCAACCAAAAAATATAAAGAGAGTACAGTCTGAAATCACAGAAGTAATTATCAATTTTACTATGATAATATCAGATTCAGAATGATTTTAGTGGTGTAACATGGTTTTATAATATAACCATGAAATAAAAAATATTTTAAAAAAATAACTTTTTTTACTTAAAATATTCCGAGTTTTTAATAACAATTTCTATTTCCATAAAGTTGGTTTAACGAGGAATATAAAAACCTAACATTACTCAAACAAAGTGAGATATTAATTAATTATGGTATAAGGAATAATGTACGACAGAAATCGAGTAAAGCGAAATCTATTTTATTTATGCAAAATGGGCTCTTTGAATATAATGCATCAATTTGCATATTTTATTTTCTGCATAAAAGATATAAAATATACTTGTGTCAAAATTCATAAAAATTAGATGTGTGCATATCCCTGTCTTTTTATACTTACATGCTTATCACAAGTGCTTGTTGACAATACTTTCACAAGGATAGGCACATCCTTGGCTGATTTTAACAGTGCGAACGGTGTCTGGTTCTGGAGGACGGCGTTTTCCATAGCTTTCGTATTGATTTTATCCACCACTATGCAATCCGTAAAATTATCCTACGGTTGTAAGGTTATTTATTATTATTGCATAAGTTTAAGACAAGCAAAACCAAACTAAAGGGCAAACGTATATATCGTCTTTCATTTATTATATTTATATATAGAATGATAATTAATACCAAACAACAAGATTTTTAAGATTTATTTTATGCGTTTTTATCTTAAACTTTTTAAAATATTTCCAAATAAAAGTACTTTCGTTCAATAATACATACCAGGTTTACCGAATCTCTTGGTTTAGAATTTGAGGTGGTTTTATGTTGCTTTTCTGGTAAACGAACCATACGCATACTGTTGGTCCTAAAGTGAAATGGAAAATATTAATGATTACAAATATTGAATTTTGTATTTACCAAAAACATTATTTAGTTAACATCTAAGCTACAATTATTAACAAAAATACTATAGTGAAACATCAGATATGTTATTTATATATAATTATTTCAATTATTGATTAAAATAATGTATTAAATACATATTATTGAAAAAGGAATCAAATTAGTGAAAATATAGATATAAAACAAAATACATGCATATAATTACAGCTATATACGATCATGCACTATACTATAAATACAGAAAATGCAGATTATGCAAGAATAACAACATTTGCGATCGTAGTAGAATCGTTTTCGTAATAGGAAAATCGCTGGCTACCTGCCATACGTTTCTTATTGAAGTATAGGCGAGTAATAAGATTCGTCGTGATTTGTTGCTGGCTAGTTACGTATACAATACTGTTTTCCACAACGAATGGAGTTGAGAATTTCTTTCCTGTACTTAGAAGTTGTTTAAAAAAAAAAAAATGAAACGTAGTTTGTAATGTTCTAATTAATTTTCTAAAATTTATTACAAGATCTTAAATTAAATATGCTGATGTGATTTTCTTTTACTTCTTCTTTATAACTTTAAATGCAAATATATGTAAATCATCAGTATATGAATTTATTTTTAAATTATAAATAAATCTGCACATTTAAAAATATATTCGTACTTAAAATAATATAAAGAAGATTGAAAAGTGATAACTTGAACTTTGTTTAAAATCATTTTTCTTGGTATTGACAATTCCCTATTTGACTTAACATTGTCTCAAATAACGTACGGAGAAAAACGATTGGTGAGAAATTACATTCCTGCTTGAAAATAGAGATTTGAATGTACATATACAATTTTTACATATGGAATTTGCATACAACGTTCAAATATCTGAAAATAGGCAAACATTTAAATTTATCATACTAATTTATTTTATTTATTATCATGTAAATTATTATGGATATTAATTGTACAAATGGTTCATTTTATTTAAAAATGTTCAAAAGTAATGGCATATTGGTGAAATTAATTGATGTTATTTTATAATAAGAGACATTTAAATTGTTGTGATGAAAGCAAATTCATAGAGAGTGATATAATTTGATTTATTCCATTAATTAAAGAACTTATTCAATTAATTTATCTTATTAAATTTGCAATTACAGTTTTATTGAATACATATTTCAGTTATTGTACAATTTGGATATAACAACGAACTATCTCTTTAAATTAAATTACTACTAAACTTTTGCAGTTATTTTGAATCTGAATTGCTGATAATAACACTAATTATAATAAATCACATTATATTATATAATATAATGATTGTCGTTATTTTACGAATAATTTTTGCATAAAATTAGTTTTGTAA